>CM039306.1:23972949-24085449 GCA_022316695.1 Camellia oleifera
CCCCTCCGGAGCCCGAGACAAACAGAAAATGAGATAACACGCACAAGCAGAGAGCATGTTGTCGGAAACCTTGCCAATGATGGTTGCTACGGTCACCGGCATCAGAGAATCGGTAAATCAGGCTCGGGACATCCAACATGCCATTACCAATCAGAGATCGAGCATCATGCGCGTTGAGACCGCACATCCGCCCTAAAGCTTGGGCATGGCCAAAACGAGACTGAGGCAAGATCTCTTCTGAGCGTTCAGACTCCATCAAAGCTTGAAAATCTTCAAAAGTAGGACATACCTCTTGCCCTCCGAAGCTGAAGACATGTGTCGCCGGGTTCCAAAATCTCATCGCGGCATGGAGGAAAGGAAGGTGCAGTGAAGTCCGACCCAGCGTGAATAGTGCATTCAAGCCGAAACCCCGGAAGTTCAACTTTTCCGAGCCGTCCAGAGAAGAGATCCAAGATGTGAGATTTTCTGCGAGAAATGCCTCCATTTTGTGCAAATCAATGATGAAATGAATGAGTTCCAAAGTTGGAGCTTTATAGGGGGGTAAAACACTATTCAAAGGACACGTGTCACGATTCTGGAAACTGCAGGGAGAGATGGCTGGCCGGCCACCTATTCTAGCAGGCCGGCCACCCCCCCAATCCCTAAAAGCAAATGTGGCCCACCATGCTCAGTAGTCCTGTTTTGTCCTCCGGAAGGAAGTTTGAGGCACTTTCACGCATCAGGAACGTTGAAGGCCTCCATTGCTCTCAGTTTTGGGTACGTTCCATTGTCCAGATCGTCCAAAGTACGCTTTGTTGTATTTTTGCTTATCGAGTTGTTGTTTTGTTTATCGAGTTGTAAGTTTTGTCGAGCTGTCGCATTTTATGTTTTTGAGTCGTTACTTTTTGTTTACGCGATTTTGTTGAGTCTTGTTTATTGAGTCGGTAACATTGTTGTACTTTGTTTATCAAGTTGTAAACTTGCTAAGATTCTGTTATTTCTTAGTAAGCCGAGTTTTCGATTTGTTGCGTCGGTTCATTACCTGACCCGGTAAATACACAAGGCACATTTTCATTCAATTCCATTTTGTGTAAAATGATGCGATGCGATGCTAAGAACTTCAGATACAAACATCTTTTCAAAAAAAGCTGTTTCATTCCATCATGTTTTACAACAGAATAAAGGTACAAGTTTTACAAGAAACAAAACTGCCTAACAATATGCAAAGTGCTACAAACTACTAGCAAAAAAGTAAAATAAAGCAGGAAATAGCATCAATATCCTCTGGAACGGGAATGGGGAGGCCCTCTCATCCTCTTCTGCGGGATAACCTCTGCACCATCATCACCATCCGGATCAGAGCTATCATCCTCCGGATCCCCCTCAGCCTCGTCTCCACTCCCGGAACCAAGACCAGAGCCTCCCTCCCCAGCGGATGTCTCTGACTCACGGTCTGCGACCTCCTCCTCCTCCTCCTCCTCAATGATGGGTGCCCTGCGTCTGCGAGACGACCCTGCTCCTCGAGCTCCTCGAGAAGGCCTAGATGGCCCAGCTCCCTGAGAAGGCCTGGATGGCCCAGCTCCTCGAAAAGGCCCGGATGGCCTAGTACCTCGAACAGGTCCAGTACCTCGACCTCTCTGAGAAGGCCCGGGTGGCCCAGCCTGCGGCTGAGTATATACAGGAGGCATCTGAAAATGAAAAGTTCAATACATCAGTTCAAATATGAAAAGCAGATGCAAGTACAGTATGCGAGTGGGGTGTGTGTCAGATGTGCTCTATACGGCCTGTCAATATAGCAAGATGTTCTACACTAGCGTGTCATCAGGAATATGCTAAATACAAGGAAGATGGATAATACCTGCACACCCATGATGGCCATCTGTGCCTCCCTCCGTAGGATCATGCCCTCGAATGTGGCCAGCATCCCGAGCAACTCTTCTGTGTACTCAACTGGAGGCTACAAATACAAATGCAAAACTATCAGTGAGGGAATGAATGTCCAAGTAAACTGATTGATAAATCAAAGCTGTAAAACATACCGAGAGTGAATCAGGATCCCGGACATATCTGTGGTCAGGAAGAGGAGGCTGTAGTGGGACCTGGTAAGGAGTCCCGAACCGCCAACTCGTCAACTCGGTCGGCATGTCTGGCCACCCAGGATGCTGATAAAGAGACGGAGGGATCGGAGGAATCGAACTACCTCTACCCCTAGATGCACTAGCCCTGCTAGAGAAAGGGATATCCGTGGCACCGGCACGACTCGAAGATGGTACATCAGTAGGCCTCCGTGGTGGAGCACGCACTCCCGTCAATGGGGGGCATCAGATATATACGACGATAGGTGGCGTAGTCCCCCTCCATGAGATATAACAAAGCATCGGTGCCCTGCATAGCACTAATGACCTCCTGGGCAGAGAGTCTATCGGCAGTCCGCATAGTGACTGGAGGTACAGCAGGAGGGTCCTGAGAATCGTACCCCCACACCTGACACAGGAAGCGTTCCCCCAGGAACCATGCCCTACCAACTGGTCCTTCGAGCAGGAACCTATACTGGGAATTACTCGATCCTCCGGGATACGAATGTCGGAGGCCGTCACCAAAAACCGCCCAGGGCTGCCAAGTGATCTGCGGATAACCAGTGCATAAATCAATCAGAAATCAGGAATATACAGGGCAGATCAAAGATGAAAATGAAAGGAACTGAGAGTTCTGAAATACCTCTGTCGCCCGCACAGTATCAAAATACTGTCGCAAGTAGAAGAGAGTCTCTCGAGCTCTCGGTCGGTGCTCTCCCTCGAATACCAGCGAAAACGGAGTCGTAAGGAGTCCTGCCACCTCCATCTCCGGGGCTAATGTGGGAAAGTATACGTACACCCATAACTGAGAAAAACAGCGCAGAATATGAATACAAAGTGCTAAAGGCAGAATACAGAGTGCAAAGTGCGCCGTGTGTGCAATGAACAAGTAATAAGGAGTAGAAATGTAAATCAAGAGGACAGAATGTACCTCCCAGGCTCTCCAATAGCCACCAAGTAAGTCTCCCCGCCCGCGAGAGGCTGCACCCATGTAACAGTAGAGGGTAGCCAGGCCAGCGCCACCCCAGTCATATCGACTCACCTGTGATAGGTCCACCAAAGCGCTCAGAAGATACAACCCAACAGTGTTCCCCCTATCGGCAAACAGAGTGGTGCCAAAGAGGAACATGAGGAAGCCACGGGCGTACTGCTCAACCTCCTCGGGAGACTCAGGCTCCATCGCCGGCCTCCTAAAATGGGAAGAGAACCAGGTGTACCGGACTCTCCCGGAAGCTCTGTCTACAGGTGGGCGAGCCCCCAATAGATGTGTCCAAGCAGCCTCCCACTCTCCCATATCCTCGTCATAAGGTATGGGCCAACCGCCTATGTCTAGGCCGGTGAGTATGGCGAAGTCCAGCGGAGTCATGGTCATGTCCCCGGTGGCAGAAAAGTGGAAGGAATTAGTGGTGTCCCACCATCTCTCCACCAAAGCAGCTAACAAAGTCCTGCTGGCAGGACAACGTGATAGTCTCACGCAGAATGCTCCGAACCCTGCTAGATCGACCAGATCCCGGACAGCCTCTGGAAGCTCGACATACCAGTCTCTCGCGGCGGTAGAGCCGTATCCTCATACGGTGCGAGAGCCACCCTACATTCAGAAAGAATACATGTGCTCAGTACACAATAAAATGAAATAGCTGTGTGTAAATGAAATGAAATAGCTGTGTGCAAATGAAGTGAAGTAGCTGTGTGCAAATGAAATTACTCAGTGGGCTGCGTGTTCACATCAAATCTGGGCTGCGTGTTCAGAAAATTTGGTATTTGGGCTGCGTGTTCAAATTTCAGAAAATCAGTGGGCTGCGTGTTCACTTCAAAATCTGGGCTGCGTGTTCAGTAAATTTGGTATTTGGGCTGCGTGTTCAAATTTCAGAAAATCAGTGGGCTGCGTGTTCACTTCAAAATCTGGGCTGCGTGTTCAGTAAATCCGTGTTTTGGGCTGCGTGTTCAAATTTCAGAAAAACTAGTGGGCTGCGTGTTCACTTCAAAATCTGGGCTGCGTGTTCAAATTTCAGAAAATCAGTGGGCTGCATGTTCACTTCAAATCTGGGCTACGTGTTCAGTAAATTTGGTATTTGGGCTGCGTGTTCAAATTTCAGAAAATCAGTGGGCTGCGTGTTCACTTCAAAATCTGGGCTGCGTGTTCAGTAAATTTGGTATTTGGGCTGCGTGTTCAGTAAATTTGGTATTTGGGCTGCGTGTTCAAATTTCAGAAAATCAGTGGGCTGCATGTTCACTTCAAAATCTGGGCTGCGTGTTCAGTAAATTTGGTATTTGGGCTGCGTGTTCAAATTTCAGAAAAATCAGTGGGCTGTGTGTTCACTTCAAATCTGGGCTGCGCGTTCAGTAAATCTGTGTTTTGGGACTGTGTATTCTACTCTCAATCAGTGGGCTGTGTGTTCACTTCAAATATGGGCTGCGTGTTCAGAATATCAGAGTTTGGGACTGTGCGTTCTACTCTCTACTCTCAATCAGTGTGGGCTGCGTGTTCACCATCAACTTGAACTGTGTGTTCAGAAAATCAGAGTTTGGGACTGTGTGTTCTACTCTCAATCAGTGGGCTGTGTGTTCACTTCAAATCTGGGCTGCGTGTTCAGAATATCAGAGTTTGGGACTGTGCGTTCTACTCTCTACTCTCAATCAGTGTGGGCTGCGTGTTCACCATCAACTTGAACTGTGTGTTCAGAAAATCAGAGTTTGGGCTGCGTGTTCTACTCTTAGTCAGTGTGTGCTGTGTGTTCACTTTCAAAATGCGGGCTGTGTGTTCGACGAATCAGTGTTTGAGCCGTGTGTTCAGTTCTTAACTAATGTGTACCATGCGTTCACAATCAATCAGTCAGTGAGCCGTGTGTTCAGCAATTCAAGTGTTTAACTAACACGTTCAGGATGCAAGTAAAAGTACTGTGTCATGAGCTAAAACTGTGTGTTCAAGCGTGGCAAAGCTACAAAATGCACGAAAATGCAGAAAATAAAGTAAAATACCTCTCGTGCATCATGAGAGAGGTGCTGCTCCGGCTCTCGCAGAAGCAAATCCCCGGGTGCCCGGTCGTTGAACCCAGTGAAACGACGAAAAACGGCCCGCGGAAGCGTATGTGCCGATGGGGCGTATCTCCCCAGAATGAAAGGACGGACTCTCGGGGGCAATGTCATGAACTCAAAATCATCCCCGGCGCCTGGAGGACCTCCGCCATGAGGGTAATCGCCCGCCATTTCGAGAAATCTGCAAAAAAGAGCAAAAATGAGCAAAATGAGCCAAAATTGGAAAAAGTCAACAAAAGTCAACTCCCGGGAAATGAAAAAGTCAACAAAGTCAACTCCTGAGAAAATCTTCCAAATATTGAGAGAAACTTACCTCAAGTGGTGAAAATGAGAAAAGAAGCCCCGAAATCAAAATTTAGTCGGCTCAAAGTGCTTAAAACTGAAAGATTTCGCGGAAACAACTTGCGTGGAAGGCCGAAAAGCGCGTATAAAATGCAGATCTGAAGAGAAAAATGGTCTAGGGAGCAAGGGAAGGAGTTTTCACAACTTTGGGAGTGATTTCGGATTGAATGGGCAAGGGAATATATAGAAATGAGAAAAATGACCAAAATGCCCCTACTTTTGGGCAGGTGGCCGGCCGGCCACCTTTTCTGGCTGGCCGGCCATTTACTTTTCTGTCCTTGGCCGGTGGCCTCCCCAAGAGCAACCACCTGGCCGGTGGTGGTCCCCACACCCCCCTCTAGCTCTCTGCAAATTTTGAGGAAGATCGGAGTTCCCGGGACCTGAAAAAGTTCAAGAAAAGTGCACTTTCTGACGCGAAATCGCTCCGCCGGAACTTCAGCTGCAATTTCTGACATGTGTCTCATCATCACTCATCAAAATCAAGGTGTATCCTTTTCAAACATGTTGTAACCTCTCCGGGAGGTGAATCAGAGGCCGCGATCAAGTTGCCTTCGCCAAAATGCGCGTTTCCTAGCTCGTTGTTTCGCAACAAACGGGCGCCCTGATTTACGCTCGTTTTGCATTATTTTGTGTATAACTTGCATTCTTATGAGCATTTTGCATTGTCATGCATGATTTCTTGGTGTACCATACTTCTGTGCTTGAGCATGCGTTGTCACGCACGGTCCTATCTCGCATTGCGATGCATTCACTTGCCGACACTGCGTGTGTCAAACTATCGGAACCATAGGAATCGCATTGAATATATGTTGTTAGCATATTGTTCTTGTTGGATTTCTCTCTTTTGCAGGCACGATATTGTATGTACGGTTCATTTGAGGCTGGTGCGACCAGACGAATCGCGCAGGTATCGTATCTTCTCCGTATGAGACGCGATGAGAATTGAACGGTTCTCCGCATTCCTAACTGCATGAAATGTAGTTGTTGCTTTGCATTCTTGCTTAAAACTGTTGCATCTATTTGCGAATACTTGCCTCATTACAGCTTGCTGCATTTGCATGATCATTTGGCTCTGTGTATATCATTTTGCATTTTGCCCCTGCCTGGGGGCACACATATCTCTGTTCATCTTGTATGATTGTCTAAGTCTTCGGCCTTGTCAAAAACGGGTCGTCTCTAGGCTTTGACATTCACTCCCGTCACTTCTTGACTTCCGAGTTCTGTCAAAGAGAGGCAACTGTAGACACCCCATTTTTGACCGACCTTAAGACTCAGACGTCACCGATTGAGCACTCGGTGATGTTACATGCTGTGCTCGTTCAGAAGTCTCAGAGTCACGGCCGTGAGCCCTGCCTCCGGACTTCCGAACCCTCTTCTGTGCCTTGCCTCGGTTTGCGAACCAGACTCAGTTTTCTCTGTTTTCTTTCCTGAGGGGAGGGAGAGGTCCCGTAGACCATCTCTCAGTGGCCGTGGGCTACATTTCGCGGTCGTAGGCCATTTTGCCCATTTTGGAGCCCGGTTCTCGGTTTTCGGAGCCGTCAGGCCGTGTGCCTCGGTTCGGGACCACCCAACCATCTCCGATTTCTCCGATTTCTGGCATACATCTCATTTACTCCCTAACGAGGGACACTGGGGTCTTAGATACCCACTTCGTGGCCAAACACCACTTTCGGTGCTTAACGGCCGGTTTTCGGGACCCCGAACTGCGTATTCTGGCCCCCGAGCATTCGTTTTGCATCGGTTTTTCTTCATTCTTGGCAGGTACCTTTGTTTTATCATAACGAGGGACACTGGGGTCTTAGATACCCACTTCGTGGCCAAATGCCACTTTCGTTGCTTAACCGCCTATTTTCGGGACCTCGAACTGCGTGTTTTGGTCCCCGAGCATTCGTTTTGCATCGGTTTTTGTTCATTTTTGGCAGGTACCTCTGTTTTATCATAAGGAAGGTCACTGGAGGATGGGAGGACAGTAATTGTCTCAGCAACCAGTTATGCTCCTCCGGCGCCCGTTTTTCTCACTTCCGGGCTAATGTTGAACACCCTAGGGCCATTTTCTTCGAGCCAAAACCACATATTTGTGTTGTACACACATGGGAGGACCCTAAAAAATGGTGCTCGGCCAGTAATTCTTCCTTTCATTTTTAGACCTCTCCTAGAGATGGCTTGTTGTCTCTCCTGCTTCAGAGTTGCCAAATTCCAACCACAGGGCCTTGTTGTACACACATGGGAGGACATTACCCTTTGGTGCTCGGCCAGCAATTTTCACTTCCCATTTTTGCCCTTGGCCGGCCGGCCATGGGGGGTGGCCGGCCGGCCACCTCCAGCAAAAGCAGCTAGCCGGCCTGCATCCTCACTCTGTGTTCATTACAGCTATATGGTTGTTTCTTCAAAATATCTGGGCATCCGGGGGATATTTTGGGAGGGAAAGCTTGGGTGCATTTCCCTCCTCTTTTACACCCCCTTTTTGGCCTTTATAAGTGGCTGGCCAGCTCCTTCATTAGGGTTAGAAAAACTTCCTAGAAGAGCTCCTAAGCATTGGCCTACATCTTCCTATCCAAAAACCTCCAAAAACTTCAAGTGTTAGCCTCATTTGTTCATCAACACCAAGCCTCACCATCACCACTTCCATTCCAGCAGCAAAGGAAGGTTTTTCAAAGGCTAAGAAGCAACAAATTCAAGCCAAGAAGCAACAAAAGTCTTGTCTTCAAGGGTAAGTACTCTTTTACCCTTTTTGAGCTTATTTTTGCTTCATTTTTCTACCCTATTTTCTTGAGGTTTTGGGCTCTGACCCTAACTTAGTTTGAGCTTATTTTGATTCCCTATACAACATTGTAGAAGGGCTCAACCTTGTTTGGAGCTTCTATATACCACTTGCTTCAATATCCATCATATTTACCGTAAACTTGCATGCTATTTTTAGCTTATTTACATTTGTTTTTGGAGCCTGCCATAAACTGTGATTGAGCTTATTTTGAGCTCCTCTACAACATTGTAGAAGGGCTCAACCTTGTTTGGTGCTTCCATGCATGACCTCTCTTTATAGCCCTCTTTTGGTCCATATTTTGCATGCTATTTCTAGCCCATGAGTGATCTGTTTCCGAGCATAATATAAACTGTGAGTGGGCCTATTTTGAGCCCCTCTTCAACATTGAATAAGGTCTCAACCCTGTTTGGCCTCTCTATCATGCACTTGCTTCATAATCTCTCATATTTACCGTAAGTTTGCATGATTTATTTGACCTACATGCAATTTGTTTTGGAGCATGTCATGAACTGTGAGTAAGCTTATTTTGTGTCCCTCTACAACATTGTAGAAGGGATCAACCTAGTTGGGGGTCTCCATGTTGTACTTGCCATTATATCTCTCTTTGACCCCCATTTTGCATGCTTTTTAGGCCTATCTAGCTTCTGTTTTCGGCCACCATCAGTACTGAAAATATCCATATTTTGGCCTTCTTGTCATGTTTTGTTAAGGGTCCAAGGCTGTTTGATGAATGTAAGGCATACTTCATGTTTTAGCCTTTGTTGGCTTCATTCTTGCATGACATTTTTAGCAAGTTTGCATACTGATTTGAGGGTTGTCATCTACTGTAAATGTGCATATTTTTGGTCCCTCTTCAGTGTTGTAGAACTGTATTTTTCAGTTTGAGCATTGTATATATCACTTGCTCCATTGTTCCCCTCTTTTCTCCCATTTTTGCATGCTATTTTTGCCATACTTGTGATTGTTGTTTGGCCATACTTTGTACTGGAAAAATGCTAGTTTAGGGACTGCCTAGAATCTGTCTTTACACTTCATGTCCATATTGTGCATGTTTGGCATAGCTGCAAGTCATTTCGGGTACTTAGCATAGCATTTCGGGCATCGGGTGTAATTTTGCTACAATTCGGGGGCTGTTTTTGCATCATTTTGGCTGCTGAAATTTGCATTTTCCATATGCCATATGCCACGTCTCATTTGCATGCCATTTCATGCCTTTAGGCCATCGCCTCGGTTTGCGTGCCCGCGTGCACGCATTTCGAGGCACTTCATTTTCATCCATCGGCCTCTTACGTGAGTGTGGCTGAGGCCCTCTCATGTTAGTGTAAGCCCAATTTGCATTTCATGCCATTTCGTGCCTTTATGCCATCGCCTCGGTTTGCGTGCCCGCATGCACGCATTTCGAGGCACTTCATTTTCATCCATTGGCCTCTTATGTGAGTGTAGCTAAGGCTCTCTCATGTTAGTGTAAGCCCATTTTGCATTCTATATGCCATTTTAGCCATGTTGCATCGAGCATGCCACCGCCTCGTTTTGCGTGCCCGTGTGCACGCATTTCGAGGCACTCCATTCTCATCCAACGGCCTCTTACGTGAATGTGGCTGAGGCTCACTCATGTTAGTGTAAGTCCATTCTGTATTCTGTATACCATGTTTCTCAGTTTGCGTGCCCGTGTGCACGCATTTCGAGACATCTCATTTTAGTCTCATCACATCGTGTATACCGTCGCCTCGGTTTGCGTGCCCGTGTGCACGCATTTCGAGACATCTCATTTTAGTCTCATTGCATTCATGTATTTCTTCGGTTTGCGTGCCCGTGTGCACGCATTTCGAGGCATCTCATTTTCACCAGCATAGTGCATACTAGGTTGTATCTTAGATATCATTCATGCATTTCCTCAGTTTGCGTGCCCGTGTGCACGCATTTCGAGGCATCTTATTTTCATCCGCATTGTGCATACTAGGTAGTATCTTAGCTACATTCATGCATATCATGCATATTGCATCGTGTTCGGGATAGGAATTAGTCCGGGCACGGGAAACGAGGCACGTTCCGTACTCCGAGTGATGGAACAGGTCTCAATTCCCAAGTCACCGACACTCCGGATTACCCGTGATGGAGTTAGGTTTTGTTGTAGCATTCATCTGCATTCACCCTATATTGAGTTGTGCAACCTGACTCCTCGGCCATCATGCATCGAGATGCGTGATTGGTGGCACGAGGATTGAGACATGCATATATTTGTGAAATACATTGCTATGCCCCTTTCCTGCTCTCTGTTGCAGCAAAATGAAGAATCAGCAACTTTCCGGGACTTGGCACGCATTTCGAGAAACATTGCAAACAGAGGCTGATCGGGGCATCCCAGTGGATTTCCGCGCGAAGCAGCCCAAACATCCATCATATCATTATCCGGAGCGGAGTCAAGGCAGTCCCTGGCTTGCACGCCAATTTTACAGCTTTCTTATTTAATTTGATAATTAATTAGAAATTTGTACATTTATTATTCGGACTGTGTTATTTCGGACTGTATTATTCTTTCATTCGGGACTGTATATTTATTCAGACCCTCTGCGCGAGGGCATAATTGTAATAAGTGTGGGTGAGTGTGATGTATGTCTTCCAACCCCCACTTCTTTCTCCCTTTTATTTACCCGCTTACGATGGTTAGATATAGGGCATGTTTCAATTAGCATACAGTATGACAGCATGTTTGCATCATTCATCTGTTTTGCACGCACCGGGCTCGGCGCATCATACAAACTGCATCTGTATTTCAATTCCAAATTGAATACGTGTTAGTTGTAGCATTCCATCTGCCATGTTTAGAATAGCCGAGCCTGCTATAGTTTGCATCCTTGCATGTGTTGCATTAGGCAATTCTGTATACTTAGGACCGTGCATGATTTCTAACATAGCTTCTATTTTGGCTTGGAGTACTCGGTAAGTTTTATGCTTTAGCATCCTTGCATGCGTGTGAGTGACTGCCATGAATAGCATGCTTACCATGAGGCTAAATGCTTATGTGACATAACTGCCTTGAATGCCTGTGGGTGGAGGTTGAGTTGCTTGAATTGGGACAAATCACTGACTGTTTGTTTTAAGCCCACTAGATAGTGGCAAAATCACGTTTTTCTAAGCCCACCCGAGGGTGGCAAATTCACGTCTTAGCCTACCTGCGGGTAGCACCATCAAACCATTTTCAAACAAACAAACATGAAGTGTTTTGTTCCAATTCAGGCGGCTCAGTCTATATTTGTATGCTGTGTGCATCACATAGTAACCTAGGCTAATAACCGGAATAAGAACTCACAATGTTTTCAAAATCAGATATCATGGTTAGTAGAGGCCGGTCTTTGACCAGGCGAGCGGGGGTGCTCACGAAGTGACCTTCCCCAATCGTACCCAAGTTCCCGAGCCAAGGCAACTTTGGTGATGACGGACACGTGGCCTTTGGCACCGAGTCAGGGTTTCCTAAATTTCCCATTTTAAAATATTTAGGTGGCGACTCTGTATCTGGCGAAGCAGTCCATGTTTGGCACTTCTTTCAAAAAAATATGTTATCAAAACGATTTGCCAGATTTGGACTCTTCGGTTCAAGATTGAGAACCGTGACATTTGAGTCCTTCGAACTGTAGTGACCCAATATCGAACCAGAACGGGGGGGATTCGCACTCCCTTCCCCTGGGATGCGTTCGGGGACGTCTACAGGTCACATGTCACAGACTTAACGTTGACAGGTCGGCCAAACCTGTGATACAACGAGCCAGAAGACCGACGTTGATGCACGTCGAAGCAGTGGAGGAGGAAGTGGACAGACTTCTAGAGGCCCGGGCCATCAGAGAAGCCAATTATCCGACATGGTTATCAAACACCGTGGTAGTAAAGAAGAAGAATGGAAAGTGGAGGGTCTGCGTAGATTTTACAAATTTGAACAAAGCTTGTCCCAAAGATAGCTTCCCTCTGCCAAAGATCGACCAGTTGGTGGACGTCACATCTGGACATGGAAGGATGAGCTTCTTGGATGCATATAGGGGGTATCACCAGATAGCCATGTACCCCCAGATGAAGAGAAGACAGCGTTCATCACTCCGAAAGGTTTGTATTGTTACAGAGTCATGCCTTTTGGGTTGAAGAACGCAGGAGCAACTTACCAAAGGCTGGTAACCAAGATGTTCAAACACTTGATTGGCCGAACTGTAGAAGTCTACATTGATGATATGGTCGTGAAGACCAAGGAACCAAAGGATCATCTTGCTGACCTAGAAGAGGTCTTTGACATACTCAGAACATATCGGCTCCGACTAAACGCATCGAAATGCGCGTTTGGAGTCAAATCCGGTAAGTTCTTGGGATACCTGGTGACTAGAAGGGGCATTGAAGCCAGCCCAGATCAGATCAAGGCCATTCTGGAATTACAGAGTCCGACATCGGCAAAGCAGGTTCAAATACTTACTGGAAGGGCCGCAGCCCTAAACAGATTCATAAGCCGAAGTTCGGACAAATGTAAACCTTTTTTCAATCTGGTAAAAAAGGCCACGGATTTTCTATGGACAGAGGAATGTGAGGCCGCTTTGGCCGACCTGAAGAAATACCTTACCTCGGCTCCAGTCCTCTCAACACCTCAACCTGGGGAGGAACTGTTTTTATACTTAGCAGTTTCAGAGCACGCAGTGAGTGTTGTGATAATTCGAGAAGAAAATGGAGAGCAGAAGGCAGTTTACTACGTAAGTAAAACCTTGGCCGACGTAGAAACAAGGTATCTACCACTGGAGAAATTGATGCTGGCCTTGGTAATGGCCTTAAAGAAGCTAAACCATTATTTTCAGGCTCACAAGATAGTGGTTCTAACAGAGCACCCACTCAAATCCTTGCTGCAACAAGGAGACTTAACTGGAAGAATAGCAAGATGGGCCGTAGTTTTGGGCCAATATGACCTGGAGTTCAGGCCGAGAACAGCAATTAAGGGCCAAGTCTTGGCCGACTTCGTGGCCGAGTTCTCGCCAGAATACATTGAACATCGGGTTCCGCTGAGCCGAGATGAACGATGTCCAAATAAGGAAGGAGAAGCCCAGCCAAAGGCTAAGGAACCAAGGAAGGAAAAACTCAGACCCTGCAGCATTTACATCGGCGACTCCTTTCAACTTTTTGTTGATGGGAGCTCAAACCGGCAGGGGGCAGGGGCAGGAGTAGTGTTAATTTCCCCCGATGGGGAGATATTGGAGCAGTCTATTCGACTGGGGTTCAAAGCCTCGAACAATGAGGCGGAGTATGAAGCATTGATTGCTAGACTGAAGCTGGCAGTAGCAGCAGAGGCAGATGAGGTAATAGTTTTTTGTGACTCACAACTTATAGTGAATCAAACTACAGGAGAGTTTGCTGCCCGAGATGAAAGGATGTCGGCATACGCAAAAGAAGTCATCAGGCTGGCAGACATGTTTCAAAACTGCCGACTTCTTCAGGTTAGCCGAGACGATAATAACCACGCCGACGCGTTGGCCAATTTAGCAAGCTCATTGCAAACCGGAAAGACGAGGACAATAATGATCGATTACCTATCAGGCCCGAGCATAGAGTCACCACACACAGTGCAAGAAGCATTATGTGTGGACATGGGACCAAGCTGGATGGATGCAATTGTTGCATTCCTGAAAGAGGGAAAGCTGCCAGAAGATTGAAAGGAAGCACACAAGGTCAGATTGAAGTCGGCAAGATTCAGTCTAACAGCAGAAGGACATCTCTACAGAAGATCCTTCACTGGACCTCTTTTAAGGTGTGTACACCCTCTTCAGGTCGAAGACTTTTTATATGAAATTCATGAAGGAGTTTGTGGAAGCCACGCAGGGGGCAGATCGCTAGCTCACAGGGCCATTACCCAGGGGTATTGGTGGCCCTATATGCAAAAAGATGCAGAAGCCTATGTGAAGAAGTGTGAACAATGCCAGAGGTTTGCACCGTTGATACATCAGCCAGCTGCTGACTTGAACCCGGTTTCCAGCCCTTGGCCATTTGCCCAATGGGGCATGGATCTCGTTGGGCAATTGCCCCAAGCAACTGGGCAACGGAAGTACCTACTGGTAGCAACAGACTACTTCACAAAATGGATAGAAGCAGAGCCTCTTGCCAAAATCCGAGATGTGGATGTGAAGAACTTCATCTGGAAAAACATCATCACTAGATTTGGGATTCCAAGAGCAATTGTTGCCGACAACGGAACACAGTTTGACAGCAAACTCATCAAGAATTTTTGTGCAAAGTTCAAGATAAAGAATTACTTTTCAACACCAAGCTTTCCCCAAAGTAATGGGCAAGCCGAAGCATCCAACAAAGTCATTCTGGATGGAATAAAGAAGAGGCTGCAGGCAGCAAAAGGAAAGTGGGTAGACGAATTGCCCAACGTGCTCTGGGCATATCGCACTACGCCGAGAAGATCAACAGGGGAATCCCCCTTTGCCATGGCTTATGGCACAGAAGCAGGCATTCCATTGGAGATCGGCATCCCAGGGATCAAACACACAAGGAGTTGAGAACGGGTCTAATGATGTGCTCTTAGCCCGAGATCTGGATCTACTGGAAGAAAGAAGAGAGAAAGCTGCAATCCAGCTTGCAGCATACCAGCAACAGCTTGCCAAAGCTTACAAGAAGAAGGTCAATCCAAGGGATTTTCAAGTCAACGACTTAGTCTTGAGAAAAGTCGTCGGCAATAAAAAGGATCCCAGAGAGGGCAAGCTTGGCCCAAACTGGGAAGGACCCTACAGAATTACTTCGGTGTTAGGAAATGGGGCATATCGGCTCGAAGATAATGAGGGCAAAGCATTGCCTAGACCATGGAACACTTGTAATTTAAAGTTTTTCTATCATTAGATGTTCTTTGATTTTTTGCCGATATGATCAATAAAATCTTAGCAGAATTTTTCAGAACTTATAAAACTATGCATGATGTTGTTTTTTGAATAATGAGAACCCAAGTGGAACTTAGGTTCACATTGGGGGCAGATAGAAGACATTAGTAATGCTTAGCCGAAGTTAAGCCGAGATTATGTTTAAACATGGTTAAGTTGAGATAAATTCCTTATCTTTACTTGTTGAAATTTGTAGCAATTTACAAGCCAAAGTTAAGCTAAGATAAATTCCTTATCTTTACTTGTTGAAATTTGTAGCAATTTACAAGTTAAAGTTAAGCCGAGATAAATTCCTTATCTTTACTTGTTGAAATTTGTAGCAATTTACAAGTTAAAGTTAAGCCGAGATAAATTCCTTATCTTTACTTGTTGAAATTTGTAGCAATTTACAAGTTAAAGTTAAGCCGAGATAAATTCCTTATCTTTACTTGTTGAAATTTGTAGCAATTTACAAGTTAAAGTTAAGCTGAGATAAATTCCTTATCTTTACTTGTTGAAATTTGTAGCAATTTACAAGTTAAAGTTAAGCTGAGATAAATTCCTTATCTTTACTTGTTTAAATTTGTAGCAATTTACAAGTTAAAGTTAAGCTGAGATAAATTGCTTGTCTTTACTTGTTGAAATTTGTAGCAATTTACAAGTTAAAGTTAAGCTGAGAAAAATCTTCAGGTAAACATACCCGAGGTATTTCTCCCTGAGGAGATTGTACAAAGGAGGAGAGACTTGCAAAATATTCTAAGTATAGAATCAAACAGAAACAATGAAGAAAAATTAAAGACTACAGCATTCAAAGAGAAGCAGTTGTATATAAAGGAGGCACAATGGCCTAGCAGAAGTAAATTGTTCTAAAGCAACAAAGAAAGGCACATCGGCCATAAAGAAGAAGCTTACATTGTCCAAAGAACAAAGAAAAGAAACAAAATACAAAGAAGAAAATACAAAAGACATTCAAACTTCTTCAACTTGAACAGATGGTTGGGCTGAAACCTCCGAAGGCTCTGGCAGAACCACCTCGGCGTCTTTTTGCTTCACAACCTCTGCGTCTTCTTCTACCACAGCCTCAGCATCCTTGTCTACTACGACCTCGGCCTCCTTATCTGCCGCAATCTCGGCCAGAGTATTCTCAACAGTTTTCTCAGCCAGAAGCAGGTCAGAAGATAGCACGCCCGTGTTAGCTTCCTTGGGCACCTTCTCAACCTCCTTATCCTCCTCTAGGGTTAAGTCCATGACTTGGTTACCCTCAGGAGGAGACTTGGTCTCACTGGCATCCTTGGGCTTCCTTACCAAGGCCTCGTTATCTTTATCTTCATCCTCAGCCTCGGATACAGATTCAACTTCTTCCTCAGCCTGAGTTGAAGGTGGAGGAGGAGGAAAGGGGAGAGGGACAGCTTCGGCCTTGCGCCATGGCGAATCAGCAGGAAGATCAAGTTTTTTGGCTAAGGACATCCAACCAAGGTTAAAACCCCTGTTGCATGCCTGCTTAACTTGTATCTTGTAATCTTCTGCCACATCGGCCATGCCTTGGGCGTATGCCTTGTCATCGGTCGCTTTGATTTCGGCATCCTTTGTAGCCAGCGCTTCCTGGAGCTCTTTCTCGGCCTGGGCCGCTTTTTCTTCGGCCTCTCTCTGCTGAGCTATAGCAACGGTTTTAACAGCTTCAGCAGCCTCGGCCTTTTCATCGACTATCTGTTTAGCCTTAGTTGCCTCCTCGGCCTGATCCTCCAGCTTTTTCATTTTATTTTGGAGACTCCTATTTTGTTTCTGGAGGGCAGCAAACTCCTTCTTCATCTTGGATAATTTCTCCCCCGTTTCAAAAGCCTGCATGGAGAAGGAGTGGGCGTGTTGAATGGCCTGAAAGAACACAAGGCAAAAGTTATTACAGAATATTTCAAAATTTTACAAGTATGAAAGAAAAATTATCAAATTCAAAGACTTACTTGAACAGAATGCTGCAACATAAGGGCATAATTCTCATACCCACTCATCTTGGCGTTGCGCTCAAGATCGCCCTCAAGGAGAACGACAGTGCTGAGTGCCACGCCAATGTTGACATCAGCGGCGCTTTCATGGGCATAGACAGGCCTGTTCTCAAGGGTAATTTGAGGCACCTAGGGAACTTTTGGAACTTTGGATCCCGAGGTCGTCCCAGACGATGACCTCGGCCTTTTGGCCTGAGTAGACCCTGATGGCTGGGCCTCAGCAGGTCTTTTGGCAGGTGCAGAGGAGGCCTTCTTGTTCTCGGCCAGTTGGGAGATTGGCAAAGCGTCTTCAACCTCGGCCTCAGTAGCCTTGGATTTTGGTGGGGGCTTCTTGGTCTTTTTCGGCTTCGGTGGGGGCACTGTTTGGGATGGTACAGCATCCACATCGGTTGGCAGATCGGCTAGAAGGTTCAGCACCACTGGCTTCGGGCGCACCATCTCGGCTGTTTTGACAAGTCGTCGCCGACGTTTTCTTTCTGTTACTGGGATCAGGAATTGGGCAGAAGTCGATGGAAGATCGGCTGGATCGGAGGTTGACCCTTGATCAGCCTGAGATGTTGATGCAGTCTGGGTTGTGGTGGTAGATGGAGAGAGGCTCTTCTTCTTCTTCCTTGGAACGTCGGGCAAAGTTGACTTATAGGTGGGGATGAAATTTAACAGTAGTGGAGCTTTGCGTTTGTGGATGGGAAGATCTAGAAGCTTCTTCAGGTCTGTGCCTGGAAAGTAGGTTTGACGGAAGCTTTTGGGTGGCTGATGGAGGTCTGCAAGACAAACAAACAGACATTAGAAACGGGCTAAGTATGGAAAACTTGAAGAGAAAACAACTAAGCAGTAACACAGGGCTCTTACCCTTGCCCTCTTTAACTGTTCGAGGCAGAGGAAAAATATGGACATCTTCATCTGGACCAAATTCCCAGTTTCCAGAAGCAATGAGATAATCATCTCCAGCCCCCTTGTTGGAGTCTGGGAGATCGGCTATAATTTTGAATTGAGTGGACCTCGGCTTAAGGTAGTATACGAAGCCCTTCTCCTTCAGGTTAAGGGGGCACATTGTATAACAGTATTGAAGGTCGGCTAGGGTGATCCTAACCTTCTCTCGCCGGGCTAAGGCTATGACACCATTAATCACCCTATAGGAGTTGATGGTAAGCTGCATGGGGTTCAGTCTGTAGAAGTGGAGAACTTCGCGAAAAAGGGGATTAAATGGGAGCCGAAGTCCACACTCAACAAAAGCTATAACAGGGAAAGGCATGGTATTTTCTGTAGGCATGATGGAGTCGTCATCACCAGCTAGCCTAAGGTGAACATCGTCAGGAACAGAGAATTCTTGCCTAAAATATTCTAGTTTGGTTGGGGTGTTAACCCTATTTCTCCACATACCCATGGTTTTGGTATACAAGTACTTGACTACAGAAATAGGGTACTCCTAAAGGGTTATTGGGACCTCGGCTTAAACCTAGGTGTATATTGGTGAAGTTGGTTTCAGTTTTTCCTAAGGATTGATGGTTCTATAAGCAAATCCCAAACCTAAATCTACAAAGAATAAGTATGAAGGGCAGGAAATCTGGAAAACAGAAAAGCAAGAGCGAAGCTTCAGATTCAAGAATACGAAGGGTGGAAGACCAAGAATAGAAGAGAAACAGTGTAAATGCTCATATGTAAAATCAAGAAATAAAGACGTATTCAGGTGAATGATTCGCAAATTAAATACTAGAGCAGAACAACAATGGCAAGAAATTTCAGGGATAATCAAGAACTAGAGAAGAAAAGCCAGTTGCTTACCAGAAAAGGTGAGGCCGGAATGAGCTTCACCGAGGTCAGACGACGGAGGCAACAGTGGCGAAAGCTTCGCAGAAATGGTAGATGGAGATGGTTGCAGAGCTCAGAACTTGGGGCAATGGCGGTATCAGAGAAGAAAGCTTAGAGAGAGAATAAAACAGGGAAATTCGAATGCAAAAGTAAAGAATGAATGAGAGGCAAACGTTTTTGTCCAAAAGGTGAAACGGCGGCAAAAATAGGGTAATTATTGTGCCTAGGGCAATGCACGCGTCAGACGGTGCAAGCAGAGAAAAGACGGCCAACAGGCGCGTCGCCAGCACGGACCAATAAGGGAAAAACGCGTCAGTGGAACGGTTGAAAAATGGTGCATGACAGCTCATACGCGAAGGAAGATTGATCTGAATTCTTGTTCTTGGATGAAGACATGTCGGCCTGAAATGAATGATCTCGGCTAGAAAGTTCTTAAGCCGACGTACGAGAAAAAGTTCAATATAGGTTCCATCACCTCAGTATGCCGAGGTAATAGAACCTAGGGGGCAGTTGTGGGGATGTATTTTCTAAGTGCCAACATGTGGCCGAGGTGGCACCGAAGTGTCAGCTGAGGTGCCACGTGTTATGGTAGTTACGCCGAGGTTATCGTAGAGTTGCCGAGGTCATCTGCGAGAATACAGGAGTCCGAGGTTATCTCCGAAGATATCGGAATCCGAGATAAGCGGATAGGGGACAAGAGTCCTAGAATGAAGAGGGAACTCAACTTGGATATGGACAAGAGTCCTAAAATTGGGAGAAAACTTCAGTTTGGGTAAAGATAAGACTGTTAGAGAGTTTATCCTGATCCCACTAGGAGTCCCAGATTAGCAGTAATCCTAAGTCCATTAAAGCCAAGCTCCCATTGGGACTAGGATTGAGTTGGCTATAAATAAGAGGCACCCCCATGGGTCTAAGGTATGTTTTTTATACTCAAGCTTGTGAGTTGAATAGATGATTGATTATCTTTGAGAGATATTGAGTACTGACTTGATCGTCGGAGTACCCCCGGGTGGAAGAACCACCGCGGGATTCCTATATTTCTATTGCAGGTCAGCAGGGTGCCATCTATTCTGCCTGTGTTCTACAGCTGAATTACTAAGCGGGCAGTGTGGTCAGAAAATCACTCACACACCATGTAATAATCAATTAAAGCACAAAGATGCAAATTTAGCCAGACCTAGGCATGAATCATGTATAAAAGCATGGATATGCATGACATGTTAGATATATACATATGTACAGTTATGGAAATCGATTAAAGAATGGGATAGATAAGAAGTGGGGATAGGGAATTTTTACAACGTTTTAAATATTACATATCCGAGGGAGATGAATAAAATAAAATCCTCACAAACACTCAAAATAAAAATAAAATAAAGAGATCATGTTCTTTGGGAAAACAGACTGTCCACAATTAATAACCCAATTCAGTAGCCCACTTACACATTACACTCCTTTTTCTCCAATGAAAATTGAGCCCAACAAGTAAGCCCAAAATTATGAAGCCCAACGTTTTAAACCCCCGGCCACTCATAAAGCCAAACAAACCATTTGTTTTCAACGCCACAGCCCATGTAAACTCATCTTCAATGGAGGTCCCACAATCAGAAACTTTAGGTGGGCAAATATCCACTCAAACATAAATACATATAACAAATGCTATCCATTCATGACTCAGATATTATAAATATAACATATATATAATTAAGAGAAATGGCAGACAACTTGGGGTGGGAAAAACCCATGCTCTTCTACGCATTGACATGCGTATGCCCGACATCGTCATCTTCACTATGTCAGCTACATAATGCGTCGGCGCCGGGCAGAACAAAAACCACACAGCAAACAACCTGGGCACAACATGACTGCCATGAAGAAAAAAAAAAAACCTTGAACACCGCCGATAAGGGACAGGGGTTGAACACTGGTGTCGACGCAAACTGAGACCAGCACCACCTTCGCACGCATTCAATCAAACCTCAAACATGACTAGTCTCTAACCAAGAGGAGAAGAACCTAGAAAATGGCATCACCCAACCTACGACAAACAGCACCGGAAATAGAAAGTGAAACACAAAACTTTACGTTGTTCACACGAGACTAGTCCACTACAGCGCGGGAGAAAACTGGCCATCTTCTCTATTCCAAATACCATACAAAACCAATTCCTGAGACCTGACTTCATTTTCTATACAAATGCAAAGCTTCGTTTAACAGAGCAAACCCACCGGAGCTGCAGCTCACATCCAGACTAGACACCACCTGCAAGGACACCAACCCATTACACCTGTAGAACTACTACAGAAGACCACCAAAACATCCTCTCTCCAAATACCCGTGAACGGCACCGGAGTAACACCCATGCAACACCATAAATGGAAAAAACGACTTTTTCGAATCCAGACACCGGAGTTACAGGACACCCGCAACCAAATCAGCCCACCAAGTCGGATTGATACAAGTAAGAAAACCAACATGACTAAGCAGACACCAAATTGCCATCAGATGTCGGATACCACAAACGAGCTCACCCGAGACATCCTCCATTAAATTCGAACCTCTCCACGTAGGAACAAACCGAAGCTGGAAGCAATACAACTAAAAACCGGTGACCACCATAAAATTCTGAACCCAGGAGCACCACGGTGGAAGGATGAACTGACTGCCATGTAATAGCAAGACCATCTACAACCAGAGCTCAACAAACCCAGATTACACACCCGTAGAGCATCCCTCTCTCTAACACCAAATTAGAGCTCAAGGCAGAGACCACACCCTTGCTGGATAAACAATCCAGTGTACAAAATAGTCAGACCACCACTGCCAGTCTGCAATACCAACAGTGACCACCATTACATGCGATTCTCTCTCTCTCTCTCTCTCTCTCTCTCTCTCTCTCTCCTATAAAACTATAGTTCTAGGAAGCGTAGATACGGATACGACACGATACGGATACGGCGATACGACAAAACTTAAAAAAATATGATACCTGTACGGTTAGAATACGTTTATGAAAAATATATTTTTAAAAATTATTAATAGTAAGTTACACATAAGCTAAAGAATGTTGAGAAACCACAATATAATTTTATAATGCAAAATACTAACCTTTAAGAATTTTGTATTAATTTAAACTAGTAGCTTGTTTACTTTTTAAATTTTTAATAGGTCTTGCAAATATTTCATTTCAATATCAAGTTTAATATATTTATATTACAATAATAGAACAATTCACAGCTTGTCCCTATGCTTTTTCCTTTAACACTAGTGAAAAATATTATATTCAAGTTTACTTGCTTATTTATTTATTGATATTTAATTTTACTATTGTTATATTCTCTTATTAATTCTTACTTTCTATGTAGTTATCCGAGACATGTATGAAATAATTAGGATACATCAATTTGATAAATTCTATTATTTAACTCACTGTACTCTTCTTATCGAAGAACTTAACAAAGTATTAGAAAAATATTCTTATATTTATACTTGCAATTATATTTTATTATATTACTATGCAAGAAATGTTACAATTCTAATTTCATAAAACAAGTAAACATGACTTAGAGTATCCGATACTTCAAAATTAAGTATCGGATACTCCAAAATAATGAAAAAATAATTAAGAAGTATCTGATACTTTTAATAAATATCCGATACGTATCCGCGAGTATCCAAGGAGTATGGGTATCCGATACGGATACGATACGAATACGTCACCTTATTTGAAGTATCCGTGCTTCATAGGTTCGTACTTACAGAAGCAAAGAACCATGAACCCAGCTCTTGGATACTGAACCATAAACCCAGCACATGGACATTGAATCTGCAAGGAATCATAAACAACTAGCTGAACAGCACCAGAAATATCAAGAAAACACCATAAGACCACATTAAAATCACACAGAACACTTTCTCCCTCAAGGGTGAGGGAGATAACCGGAACAGTCCTCCATTTTCACTCTAAGGGGAGCTTTCTCTCTCTAGATTCTAAAGAGAGAGAGGCTTTGTTTTCTTCCAATTTTCTAAAAAAATCATCCTCTACCCTCAAAACATGATCATATCCCCTATAATATATCCCAAACCCATGATAATATATCCTATCTTCCACCCAAAACTCCCATCATGACCATAATATTCTATCTATTCCCCTCTTCTATATTCTATCTTATATAAACATAATTGAATCCAGCAGGCGGGGGAGATCGACACCGACCTCTCTTTCTTTCTTTCTTTTTTTATTTTCTATTTATAAAATATCAAAAATGTATTATTTATACTAATTTATATAAAAACACCTAAAAATATGTACAAACACATAAAATTATATAAAATTATAAAATATTTCAAATTAATAAAATAATAAAAAAATATTTTAGTGATATAAAATAATTTGGCCAAAAATGGGTGAGGTTTGGGATTAAAGTTTCAATCTGAATTTTCTATTGAGAAATTGCATATTCCAATTTTCATCATCGAGTGTTCAAAAGAAAGCGCCCAAGGTTTAGGGCCGATCAAAATGGGGTGTCTACAATCTCCTTAAATTTGACTTTTGGATTGTTGTGGTTGCGTTTGGGACAGGTTGGTTGCTTAGTTTCCAAACTCTTATGGCTCAAATTTTTTCTTTTCTGCTCAAGAAGCACTTCTTGTGCCCGACCGAGCTTTGTGAACTCTCAGTATTTTTGTAGGTCTGCAAAACTACTAGGAGAGTGTATTCTACGCTCCAGCGGATCTTCCTACGCTCAAGCAGACATTTTTGCGCTCGAGCATTGATCTATCGTCTGCAAAACTACTGGATTTGTGTATTTTGCGCTTGAGCGTCACTTCTTGCGCTCGAGTGGAATAACTTATTGTGTCTAACGTTCAAGCATCACTTCTTGCGCTCGAGTGGAATAACTTATTGTGTCTAGCGTTCAAGCGTCACTTCTTGCGCTCGAGTAGATTGTGCATATATCAATTCACAGTAGCACATTTTTACATCATTTTTTCACATCCATTCCTCTCAAAACCCTAGATCTAAGAGCCTCTCTCTCTAAAACTCTCACTCTTTCTACATTTTCACCTAGATCTAGTGGTTTATCCACCCCACTTCCTTTATTAAAAAGGTAGAGCATTTCAAGGGTACATTTCTATCCGAATAGAGTTGTGTTTAAGCATCTTTGAAATTTCCATCTTGCTTGCTCGACTTCTAACTTTGAGGTAGGGACTTTCTACACTCTCCTATGAGTTTTAGCTTAGTTATTTGTTGAAGTGTAAGAACGATTGGGATTTGAGGTGATTTTGAACAAACCTAGGGTTTTGGTTTAAAATCAAAAGAGGGGGTTTTGCCTTAAAATGTCTCGAATAATTATTTTGTATAAATAATGGAATTGGTGTTGGAAATATGAAATTGGATGGATATTTAAATAAATAGTGGAGTTAGATATGTATTACCTTGCACCTATGGAAATTTGGATAATTTATCTGTTGTAAAGATTGTATATCTGTTTAGAAATATCTGTTTTGGGCAAATTGAAACTAAGAGAACCGTTATCATTGAATATGATTATGATTTGTGTACATTGTATATGTATGATATGTGAGAGGAGAAATGGAATGTACTTTATGTTTGGAAGAAAAAATGGGATGGACTCTATTAAAACTAAGTTGGCCTGTGTGTTCAGGGTGAAAGTCCCAAAAATTACGCGTATACATGGGTGTCGATTCCCGCGGACGAAATTTTCGTAAAATAACAAGTGAATGTATTTGTATAATAATAATATCGGTTGGAGACCTATGAGATGTATACTCAGTTTGATTAGTTAAGCGAAATAGGTATAATTAGTGGACTGGGATAAAATAAACTAAGATGTAAGTTTGGTATAACTTGGTTTTGGAAAACAGTTGTGAAAGATTTTGTCACTGGGCTTTGAACTTGTGCATTTTACTTATATCTTTGTTAAACCTCATATATTGTACTAGATTGTTTCTACTAAGTTTTGACTCATCGTATTTAGGAAAAACCATTTTCAGGTGTTGGTGATATACCTCCACCAAGACAATAGCTTGGAGGGATTTGGAGCAAGAGCTTCTATTTTTGTATAGCCAAGAGCTTTAAATTGTGTTGAGCTAGACCCATTTTTATTTTAACCAAACAGTGACTTGGAAATATGCAAGCCATTAAGGCAAATGATTATCTGTATAACTTTCATTCCTTCTTGTATCTATCTCTCATGTATATCAATTTTGATGAATGAAGGTATGTTAATTTAATCATATTTTCGCTCATGCGATGGGTTTGTTGTGTTTATTTTGGGGCGCTACACGGATAGACCAAAAATTAAAAAACTATCTGGTTTACCAAACATGTTTTCAAAATGTGTTTTGAAATTGATTTGGAATCATAATTTGAAAACCTCTACCAAACATAGCATTGAAATATGAGGGTTGAAATTGATTAGAGTTGCACACCAAACATAGCCTTTAATTCTTCCTAATTTTTTTTCTACGGTGTAATGGTCCTACAAGGCAAGAGGGTGGTACGAACATCTTTATCAAACTATTTATTTTTAATTTGTAGTTAAAATAGTAACTGAGTGTTTGATAATTTGATTCAATACTTAAAATTGAATGTATTAAATGATAATTAATTAAATTCATTTGATAATTACAATTAATATTACTTAAAAATTTAAATGCACATTAAAACGTACACTAAAACTAAATAAAATCTTAACTCATATAAAACTTACTGAATTTGACTGAATTTATAAATATTAAATATAAGTATTGATATACATTATTATAAACTTTGCACCACGACCACTACCACCATGCCACCGCCACCATACCATCATCATCACCACCACCATTACCACCATTAGCATTTTACTACCACCACCATCGCTACCACCACCATTAACACTATTGCTGCTACCACCACCACCACTACTACCACCATCGCCGCCGCCATCATGCTGCCACCACCACCACTATCATACCATCACCACCACAACCATCATTTTACTACAACTGCCATCGCTACCACCACTACCACCACCATCATACGATCACCACCACCAGTATCACCACCATCACAATTTAAAAATAATAAACTTTAAATTTGATCTTATATATATTAAACAACTTATTTTTAGTTTAATACTTAAATTTTTATCAAATAGCTTTTTTATTTAAAAAATTAAACTCAATTTTCAATACTTAATTTTTAGTTTTTATCAAACACCATCTACGTAAATCACTAAAATTAATCTCCATCAAATTAGCTATCAAGTTAGTCATTTTAGTTTTGATGGTTTTGACTCAATAAATGTAGCTAGTGATTTTACTTATTCAAATATTAAAATAATACAATTTCATATTTTGAAAATTAATTGGGTTGAATTTATAAAAAATAATTCTAAATTAAAATAAATAAAAATAATATTTAAATAATATAGAAAAAGAATAGAGAGTTTGTTGGATAATATATTTAAAAATGTGTATAATCAAAATAAAAAAACTTTTAAGTCAAAATACAATAAAATTTTAACTGATTTGATGGAGATGCTCTAATATGATTTCTTATATAAATTAGGAGGAGGCATTTTATTACGCTGCGTTTGAAAATGAAAGAATTTCGTTAAAAAGTTTTAAAAAAATTTAAAAATTGAAAATTATATAAAAAGTTCAGATTTATTTTTATTTTATTATGTATATATATATTTTTGTAAAATTTTAAAAATTTATTCCTAAATACTTCAATTTTTTTGCCTTATAATTTAGTAACAAATGCAAAAAACAACTAAATAAGTCATTTTCCAAACGAATTCTATTTTCCTTTCAACATCTTCACTATAACCAAATTATTCTATCTCATTTCATTCCAATAAACACAACACTACCTAAAGTTCCAACCATTGATTATTTATTTATTTATTTATTAACAATAGATGAAATTTAAATTTTGACATAACCAATTGCAACCATTTATCGATCCTTTTTTGAGATATAAGAGCATTTTTATCAAATTAATTAAAATTTTGGTTAAATTATAAATGCATTTTTGAGATTTGTTTAAAATATGATTTGTTCTCTATAGTTATGGAAATTACATCCTATCCCTTGAAATTTTTAATTTTATAACAAATGGCCTCTTTGATTAATAAATCATAAAATCAATTAATAGTTTCTAATGTTGTCAGAAATTTATTTCAATTAATAATTCAGGTAATTTTATCATTATATAGGAGAGTAGTTAGCAATTTTATTTTTTTAGTTAATTCTGTGAAATTCTAACAAGGGGTATTTGTAATTTTTCAAATTATAAGGGGGCAATTCATATTTTAAACAAATCTCAAAATGTTGTATTTATAATGGGTGATTCTATTTATACACCACTAATACTGTCAGTGCACGTACTTAGTATACACACAAAATAATTTTTAAGGTTTAAAAATATCTTATTTCACATCTTAACTTTCCATTACTAATCTTATATTAACACACCACTAACTATTTGAATACACACCATTACACAGACCAAAAACTCTTCATCTTCATCACTATACATAACAAAAACTCCCACAATCTTTAGAACAGAGATAATCTTCGTTGGTCTTGATCTTCATCACCGATGGAGGTTTCATTCGGCCTCCATCTTCGCCAATATTGATCTCCATAGTTGGTGTTGAACTCTCATCGTGTCTCATCTCGCCGTCTCGTTATTTCAAATTGTTAGCGGAGTGTTTTATTCAGCCTCCATCTTCAGTGTTAATCTTCATTGTCGGTGTTGAACTCTCGTCTCTTTCATAATTTTATATTGATATTCTCACCCTTCATTCTTGAGTATATGTTAATGGTGAAGATGATGAATTATGAGCATACCTCTTTAGTAACAAATTCACTTTTGTAGTCAACAACATAATTAGTTTTAACATTGCTACATTGCGTGTATATAGAATTCTGTAAAAAATTTAACAAATTCATTAAATTAGTCATGTTCAAGAATACAGAGTTGAACAAACTTTAATATATTCAAAAATTTATATCTGAACAACAAATAAAAGTTTAATTCATTTTAATTGAACTAACTTAAAATGTTCAATTTTTTATGTATGAACATTTAATATGTGATCAATCTTAATAGTTTGAGCAAAATTATTTTGTTCAAATATAAATAATCAAATATTGTGTAAAAGTTCAACTCTGATTATCCGAACATAACGAAAAACTCATTTTCCCAACATATGAATGAGATAAATAAAACACCAAAAAACTAGTCATAAACTAATTTTTTCAATATTCAAACCAACATTTTCAATGTTTATATCGGAACCAACCATCTCAATGTCATCTATGGTGTGCAAATTTTTAAAACTAATTGATTTCAATATTCTTAAAACCTAAATCTTCAAAGGCAATGGAGAAGAGAATGAAGTGAGCTAATTGATAATGAATGATATTATGAGTGTATGTTAATGGTGAAGATGATAAAAAAAAATATATATATATATATATATAATGTTTATATGCTAAAACTCTAAACCCTATAGAGATGATGATGTGTGAACAGTATTTTGTGTTTTTAAATATAAAATTTTTGAATGAGTAAAATATATTCCATATTATCCTTAATAGTCATTTCATTAAAGGATATTATTAGAATATAAATTTAATTTACTAATGGTATGTACTAAGAGTATTAGTGGTGTGTAAATAGAATCACTCATTTATAATTTACCCTAAAATTTTTGTTATATTTTAGTTTAATTTTTATTTATTTATGTTTGCACTACAACAAAAACATACTTTAGTGGCACTACACTAGTGGCATATTTTTAGAAAATGCCACAAAAAATGATATTTAGTGGCACGTTTTTGAAAAATGCCACAAAACGACAAACATAAAAGGCTCTAGTGACATTTCAATGAACAAGTGTCACAAAACTACAACAAAAACATACTTTAGTGGCACTACACTAGTGGCATATTTTTAGAAAATGCCACAAAAATGATATTTAGTGGCACGTTTTTGAAAAATGCCACAAAACGACAAACATAAAAGGCTCTAGTGACATTTCAATGAACAAGTGTCACAACACTACAACAAAAACATATTTTAGTGACACCATACTAGTGGCATGTTCTTAAAAAATGTTACAAAAAGAATATTTGGTGGCATTTTTTAGAAAAATGTCATAGAGCCACAAACATACAAGGCTCTAGTGGCATTTCAATTAAAAAAAAAAAGTGTCATTTCACTACAATAAAACTGTCACTACAACAAATTTACACTTTAGTGACACTACACTAATAGCATGTTTTTAGAAAATGCCACAAAAATAAAAATTGACATTAAATGTTTTAGAAAAATACCACAGAACCACAAAACATATAAGGCTCTAGTGGTATTTCAATAAAGAAATGTCACATCAATTTTATGACATTTATAAAATAATGACACAAAAAATTATATTCGTGACATTTACCAACAGATGCCACTAAACTTTAGTTGTAATAGCATTTTTTAAAAAATGTCAGAACACTAGGTAGGTGCAAATTACTTTTTATGACACTTACGTGAAAAGTGTCATAAACAAATATTTTATAATATTTTGAGAAATGCCACTAAGCCAAAAACTTTCCAAGCTTATAATGACATTTGTGAAAAAATAAAAAATGCCAATATATTTTCTAAAATTTTAAAATGCAGTAAATGATTAAAAATAAATGAATTAAACTCAATATACACTACAGGAAAAAGCATATTCGGCGACTAAATTTCCAGACAAAAAAATTTGGTGGTTCAGCGACCAAAACAACATTAGTTGCCAAAAGTAAAGCTTTTTGGCGACTAAACAATTTTAGTAGCCAAAAGTCTACAATTGGCGACTAAAACTAAGTTTGGTCGCTGATTATATGAGTTTTAGTGACTAAAAAATTTTTAATAGCCCAAAGTAAAGCTTATTGGCGATTAAAAAAATTTAGTAGCCAAAAATCTATAATTGACGACTAAAAATAAGTTTGGTCGCTAAGTATATGGGTTTTACTGACTAAAAAAATTTTAGTAGCCAAAAGTAAAGCTTTTTGGTGCCAAAAAATATTTTAGTAGCCAAAAGTCTACAATTGGCAACTAAAAAATAAGTTTAGTCGCCAAAAGTGGTCATTTTTAGTGCGGGAGAACTAAAATCCTAAGGCGGGAATAAAATTTTTTGGTGACCAAAATTTTGATAGCTGAAAGTGCATCTTCGGCGACCAAATCCGATTTTGGTTGACAAAAGTTAAGTTTTTTAGCAACTAAAAAATAATTTTAGCCAAAAGTATAGAATTGGCAACTAAAAATAGTAAATAGTTTATTTTACATAAATTATGTTCAATAAAATAATTATGTTTATACATATTAATATAAATGTATGTACTATATAAATAATATATGTTGCATATATAATCATATGGTGTTATAGAGGTGTAGTGGGAAGAGTGTGGTGTATAAGGTTTATGGTGCGGGAGGTTGGCGGTTCGAATCTCCGCAAGAGCGGATCAAATTGTTCTACAACGAATTATCGTCACGAATAGTGTCTACCATGACATTAAAGTGTCATTGAAAGGTTTTAGTCTTGATGGTGTAATGACACTTATAAGTGTCACTAACTCTTTTTTTAATGGCGCTTGATAGTGCCACAAATAATATCTACCATGACATTAAAATGTTATTGAAAGTTTTTAATCATGATGGTGCAGTGACACTTGCAAGTATCTACCGTGGCACTCGTATCTACCGTGGCACCGATAGAAGTGGCACTTGTTCAAAATGCCACAAGACCAAAAAATGTCATTAGAAGAATAGTTTTGTGGCACTTTCAAATGTCACTAAACTAAGAAAATGTTGTAGTGTTGGCATGTGATTTTGGAGCTATTTTAGCCACAAAAAATAAAATAGGCTAAAAAGTCATAAGACAAAATTTTACACCCAAATCATAATCATTTCATTTTTTTTTTTCACAAAAGTCAAAAAACTTAAAAAGTTCATCCCAAATGAGACTTTATAACTTCGGGCTAAAATAGCGAAAAAAATTAAAAAATCAAAAGCCAATCCACATCTCAAAGGAAGATTAACTACACTCTCTTTTTTTTTTTTTTTTTTGGGTTTGCATTTTAACTATGCACTTTTTAATACACTATCTAATCTTTTATTCTTTCTCTATGCTATTTAAATATTATTTTTATTTATTTTAATTTAAATTTTTTTTTTTTTTTTTATCAACACAAGACAACTAACTTCAAAATATCAAAAGAAATTTTTTTATTCATTTTATTAAACAGTCATAAAATATTAATATAAATTTATTTTTTCAAATTAATAATAATAATTATAATCTTTCCTCAACCATTTGATAACGTAAAAATTTCATTACAATCTATTATAATAGAGAAGATTTGAGAGCAAGGATCCTCTCCTTGCATCATTTCCTACTTGGAGGGTTATTGGGCCTACTGTTAGGCTCAATTTTGATAATCCGAACCATTCATATTTTAATTTTAATATTTGTTCATTATATCATAGCTGTAAAAAATCAAGTTGATCGAATATCAGAAAGCATGTATTCGGAAAAATCGAACTAAAAATTATTTTTTTTTAAATTTAATTAACAGTTTTCTAAATACATACTTTATGATATCCGATCAACTTGATTTTAGTATTATCTGCATGCATGTAGAGAGTGGTATGCAACAAAAGCTCTAGAGAAATAGATAATGAATATGTCATATATGTATATGTAATTTGACGGAAGGAGTAAGTTGGTGGCGTGGAGAAGACACTTGTATGCCATGCATGGGGAAGACTTCATCTGTCATCACTTTGGAATTGCTCACCGGTCTAACACGTAGCCCTTTATCAACTAACTTTTATATATATATATATATTTAAGTTATGCAGGATGGACCACTAAGTTCAAACAAGCATTTCCAAATAGATTTTCCTGCACTTTGCGATCTCAGGGATTTTATGTTGATTGGGAAAATCGAATTTAAGACATAAAGAGAGTAGACCCTGAGCCCAGGTCTCAAGCCACTAACTCTTTGAGGTTTCAACTAACTTACTTGTTTTAGACACTTAATTATAAAACTGAATACAATCTTATCATATAAACTAGCGGTAACTCGTGCGATGCACGGAAAAATAGACTACATATATTTTGTGTGATAAATAAATCATCTTAATCTTGAATTATGTATTAATAGTGGCAAGTCATGATGTTAGGCCATCTGGGTAGACATTGACAATAATTAACCCATAAAATTTCACAATAAAATTTGATATGCATAATAAAAAATTGTTAATTATAAAGATTGTTAGGAATAATAGTATCACGATCACTTGATAATATAAATAACTTATATCAAACTATAGTGTCATGCAGAAAAAAGAAGAAGAAAAAAAAAAAAGGAAATCATTAAAAGAGAGAAATTCTATAAACTCAGAAAAAGTTATTATAAATTTACTTAGACTTTTAAATTAGTAGTGTATATTATTATTGTGGAACCAAATTATGAGTAAATCTCAACTTTTAATTATAATATATAAGAAATTTTTTAATCTAAGTTTGTTACCTTGCTTATAAAAAGTACTTCTCAAATAAATCATTAATTAATTCTATTAGCAACTCTCTATCTTTGATCTCCTCTATCAATGATACATGCATATGAAAGTATAAATCCTTCTCCATAATCATTTTCTCCATAGTTTGAATAATACTTGCATAGTTTCTACAACATTTAAAAAAAATAAAAATAATCAAGATAAGAACTTTGTAAGATTATAAAAATTAAATAAGAAAATAGTTTTAATCCATTTTATTTGCCAAAAAAAAAATGATGAAAAATTATTTGAATTGTATTTGAAGAAATATAACAAATGATAGCTTTAATCATTATATACCAACAAAAAAAAATTAGGATAAATTACACTAACACCCCTTGAGGTTTTTGTTTAATATAGATCCCCTTTACATTTGAAAAATTACACTTACCCCCATATCAGATTATAATGACATAATTGCCCATTAGCTTTTATACATATAAAATAATAAAATAATGCAGATATTTTGTTCATGCTATTTCAAGGGAAATAACAATCATCTTTTTTGGTTTAACTCACACAAAAAATTGGATTTTTTTTTATTGAATTTTTTAAATATTTAAAGCAATTTTCTATTATATTTTTTAGACACACCTAATCTAGATATACTTAACAAATATAATATTTTATGATTTTTTTTAAATTGACCAAATATAAAAATACAAAAATTCAATACATAATCTTATTTTGTTGTATTTAATGGATTTTTTTAATAATGAAAAGTTGTAGAATGTAATCATGATAATAAGAAGAAATGGTAGGAAAAAGGACACGATGGTCATTTAAAAAATTTTAGGATATGACATCAGCAATCCAAGGGCAGTTTGTAATGAGATTACAAACCTCAGGGAAAGGAATGTAATTTTTCAAATATGAGGGAGAGATCTGTATTAAACAGAAACCTTAGGGGGTGTTAGTGTAATTTATCCAAAAAATTATATAGGTTACTCAATGAAAAAATGGTCGAATGCAACTAAAGTCATAGACATTGAATTAAATCATATGGTCTCTAAATTGATAATATAATCTAGCAAATCAACTAATAATAATAGAGAGATATCGAAAAATATATAGTATTTTCCTACCATCTTTGTATTATATTTATTAATTTCATATATCATAGGAAAGTTTTGCTCGTCTCGATCTTTTAATTAAATATGCACCAAGAAAACAAATTTGATAAGAAATTAGTTCTAAACTTTACTATTGAAAAAACAAAAATTTCAAAGAGAGAATTTAGAGATGGGATTGAAGAAATGTTATAACAAATGACAACCTTATAAAAAAAGAAAAAGAAAAAGAAAAAATACATAGCAATGATCTAATGCAAACTATTTTTAACAACTAAAAGAAAGAATATCAAATTATTACCTTAGATAAAATAATGACGAAAATTAATTTTGTAAGATTTTTGTGTTGCCTCCTCCCATGCAGCTTTCATTATTTAATTGAGTATTAATATACTTCTTATTTAGAGCCAACAAAATTTTATTTATTTATTTATTTTTATCTTTATCACTTAGTAGATAATAACGAATATAAAAATTATTAAGAGAATGTTAAGAATTTAAGAAAAGATAAGAAATTATAGATAAGGACATTTCATAAGATAAAAATTCAAAATAAAAAAGGATAATATGTGATAGATGGAAAAAAAAATATGAGTAAATCAAAATAAAGATTTAGATATATATGTTTTTTATAGATATATAGATTAACAAATCATATCTTTATTTAAATTTTTTATAAATGAATTATTTAATCTTTATCTTTATCTATAAGTTATGAAATTAACTTTTTTAAATTAATTATTTAATTTTTATCTTTATTTGTAGAATATAAAATTAATTTTCATGAATTATTTATCAATTTTTATATGTTTATCTATATAGATGAATTTTGAAATTCAAATCTTTATCCATAAGCAATGAAAATAATTTTCATTTTAATTAATCAAACAAATAGAAAATGGAGGAAAATAGAAAACATGAAAGACAATAAAAGAGGGTTGTCATGTAGGAAAGAGAGAGTTTTAAAATTATGAGAATTTAGAAATAAATATTTAGAGACTTTTGACAAAACAACTACATTTGGGAAGTTATAGATAAGGACATTTCATATGATAAAAAATTCAAAATAAAAAAGGCTAATATGTGATAGAAGGAAAAAAAAATGAGTAAATTAAAATAAAGATTTAGATATATATGTTTTTGATAGATATATAGATTAACAAATCATATCTTTACCTAAATTTTATTATTTAAATTTTTTATAAATCAATTATTTAATCTTTATCTTTATCTATAAGTTATGAAATTAACTTTTTTAAATTAATTATTTAATTTTTATCTTTATCTGTAGAATACAAAATTAATTTTCATAAATTATTTATCAATTTTTATATGTTTATCTATATAGATGAATTTTGAAATTCAAATCTTTATCCATAAGCAATGAAAATCATTTTCATTTTAATTAATCAAACAAATATCATAAATTATTTATCAATTTTTATATGTTTATCTATATAGATGAATTTTGAAATTCAAATCTTTATCCATAAGCAATGAAAATAATTTTCATTTTAATTAATCAAACAAATAGAAAATGGAGGAAAATAGAAAATATGAAAGACAATCAAAGAGGGTTGCCACGTAGGAAAGAGAGAGTTTTAAAATTATGATAATTTAGAAATAAATATTTAGAGACTTTTGACAAAACAACTACATTTGGTTATATATATATATATATATAGTATAGATATAGAACAATTCTATTTTCACATATTTATTTATTTCTATGCATACACTTAATGAAATTTTATTTTAATGATAATTGTGCCCTAAAATAAAATTACTACAATGGACATCAAAACAAACCTACAATATTATATCAGAATTTTCTCTATACACATTTTTTTAAACAAAAAAAATCTCAATACACTGTGATTTCTACTCTTTATTATATGGAAAATGTTTTGTGGCACTAATTTGGGGGCACTAATGCCCCTAATTTCCATTTCAGGTAACTGTTTTGTTTTTGTTTTGTTTTTGTTTTTTTGCCTTATATGGAAATTAGGGGTATTAGTGCCCCCAATTTAGTGCCACAAATCAAAACACTTATTATATATATATATATATTGTGCCATCTTGCTCAGAGATTGTTGATTCTTGAAAATAGATGTTTGGACTGATTGATTGTTAGGAACCTTAAGTATATACATGCTTATAATCCAGTATTGTTGATTTTGGACTAAACACGATAGTCTTGCAATGGATCAAAAAATATATATATATATACATATTGGGGGAACAAATATAGTGGTCTGTGAGGACGAAATGGCGTGGCAGTGAGGACTGAGGTGCCTAAACCAACAAATTCACCCAAATGGGATGTCGAATTCGAGGGCACAACAACTTTCACTACAACAAAAAGCATTTTTGGCGATGTTGTCTAGCAACCAAACAAAAATTTAGTCACAAAAAATACATAATTGGCAACAAAATATTTATGATCTCTAAAAACTAAACTTTTGCCGACAAATTTAAATTTTTGGTTGCTTTTGAGTTTGGCGACAACAGAAAATTCTACGCGAGAGCACTAAAAAAAATTTTGACCAACAAATTAATTTATGATGACTGAAATTTTACTCACCAATTATATTTGTTTGGCGATAAATACTATTTAGTTGCCGAAAATCTGAATAATATTAATGGAAATCAAATTAATTTGATGGCTGATAAATTACTTGTCCTTGCCCTAACTTTTTATTGCCAAAAATAGTTGATTGAATATTTTGGGTGAATAATGAAACAATGGACCATCACTTTTCCGTCTCGTTTCTCACTCCATCAGAGACGGCACAGCACGGTATGCTCTTTTTTCTCTCCCTCTCCCTCTCCCTCTCCCTCTTGCTGCTCGCGCCGCCGAATGCGAAAAGCACAGCAGCGCTGGGCGGCAGCAGATCGCGACCCTCTCTTTGGGTCGCTGCTCTCCTCTCTTCTCTGTCTGATATTTTGAATGTATTCCCTCTCCCTCTCCCTATTGCTCTCTCGCGCCGCCGAATGCCAACGACATAGCAGCGCTGGGCCGCAGCAGATCGCGACCCTCTGTTTGGGTCGCTGCCCTCTTCTTTTCTCTGTCTCTGGTATTCTGAATGTCGCTGTCTTTTTAATTAGGTACCATATATATATGATAATTAAAACATGGGAAACTGTAATAGACCAGATGTGGTTAAACCAGAGAAATATCGGGTATGGCTTTCTTGTAATCAATCGCTCTCTGTTTGTCCCAATGTGTTTGACACCGTTGTTTTGTGGAACCCATCTACTTGAAACTCCATGAAATTGCCTTATGCTTGAGTTTCAAACCTAGTTAGGTATTATGTGATCCGCATTTATGGATTTGGGTATAAAATAGTGCCAGTGATGATTTCAAAGACTTGAGTGATGATGATTATTTTGATTATGAAGTTTAGGTTTATTGTTTGAAATCGAATTCCATGACACAGCGCTGAGAAGTTCCCTAATTATCCTAATTTGAATCAAGAAGGTGGTGTACTAGCCAGTGGTCTTTTGCATTGGGTTGTGACTCAGGAACCCCAAGTCCACGAAGGCGGTTTGATTGTTGGTTTTGAGCTTGGGCCTGAGGAATATGAATTTTTATATGACTGTTCAGGGCTGGGAAGGATGCCTATCAGTATTTTGCTACTATTTCGTAGTTGGGGTTCATTTATGGGTGATGAAAGATTCTGGTTGGGCCTTTCCTGAATATGAGGCAAATGGTGGGGAAAAACTACTTGGACACGACAAGGAAGGGCTTCTTTTGTATGACCCATAACGGAAGACGGTCAAGAAAGTTATGATTCGTAGTAGCTACTAACTGTGGCACGTGAAGATGTGGGTGGGAAGCCTTGTTCCTCTCAATGTTGGTGGTGAAAGTGATGGGAAGAGACAACAAAAGCAAAAGGAGAGGAACAGGTAAGCTAACATCAATCCAATTTACTCTTTTAATTGTATATGTTCTGTTGTTTTTATATTGCTTTAGTCTGTGTTGCTTTACCTTGTCCACTGCTGTGATAATTTTGATACTATTATTGCTGTGATGATAAATATAATTTTGAAAATCTTATTCATGAAGTATGTCATCTGCAAATACATATATATGACTTGCACATTTTTTTTTTTTCCCAATATTTAATATGGATTTCAGCTGCTTAACTAGTTTAGAGTTCTTACCCATTGATTAAAATAGGGTTGAAATACATTCTCTAATATTTTGAATAATTTTTTCTGGAAAACCAAAGCATTCCACAATCTCATTAATGGATACCATACTACCCAGTCATATGTTTTAGCCATATCCACCTTAATCGCCATAAGAACATCTTTTACCTTCTTTATTCTTTAGGGTGTGCATGACCTCCTGAGCTAGAATGGTCCCATCAACTATATGCCCATTCAGAACAAAAGAAGTCATGTCGGCGCTGTTAAGGAATTAATCAAGAATAAACATTAATTGATCTTCTAAGATCTTAGACACTAATATCAGGTTTAATTTTCTCAGTTTTATAGGTTCGACACAACCTCTATTTGACACTGTTTGAAATAACAGGTTAAATGAATTATATGCTATGTCCTTCGAAAGATAGGATGTAAGGTACTGAAGAGTTGGGTCTCAATAATAAATGAATTCATCACCAATCTTATATGTATTTGGAATCTATGATCCATCTTCTTTCTTCATAAATTAATTGCATTACCTCGTCGGGGAATAATAGTGGTGGTATGCACAAAAAAAAAAAAAAAAGTGTTAGCATTTCCTTTCTTTAGCTATATATTTCTAACCCTCTACTTCTACAATATCTATAGCTTTGCTAGTTGTTTCTGCAACTCTTTTCTAAGATAAAGTTCCTTCCAATATTTCTCCTTAGTAGCCTCATCTCGTTGAATTTAGTCAGTACTATCTCTGACACAACAATCTTTGAACCACAAAATCGAAGTGGTCCTTATTCCAATTTTGTAAGGGATTCCTTCTAACTAATGAAAATTGAAATCTTCAGTTTGGTCTAGAAACCCCACCCTAGACCTTATCCAAACTACACTTATTTCGCCATTACTTCTAAGTTCTAACACAGCGTGAAGTTGAGGACCCCTAAATTCTTGACTTGCATGCTTCTTGCAACATCTAATAGTTCTCTGGATCTTTGGTCCATGTTACTTCAAACTTAATATATTGTTTTATGTGAATGTTAAATAAAAAAAATTCGGTTTGGTTTTATTTTGTGTTTAGTTTCTGTTTTCTAAGCTCATTTTTTTGAAAATTTTGGAGTTTTTGTTTGGTTATTTTGAAAATTGGACAAAGTTTTTTGAAAACTAACATGGGAGTATTTTTTGATGTGACAATTTTTTTTTTTTTAAATTGTCTCTCTCCTTAAATTGGATGGAAAATTGAATTTGCAATAATGCATTTTTTTGAAAACCAAACAAAGATCATTTTTCAAAATAGAGTTTTCAAATTACTTTTTTGGAAAAATAATTCAAAAAAAAATGGAACCAAACATGATATATTTCTTTTTTTGGATTTTGGATTTTTTTCAACACTAGTTTATTATGGTTTGTATATGGTTGTCATAATTTTGTAGGAATTGGCTAAAAAAGGGAGGAATAGTCAATCGAAGTTACCATATAATCATATAATGGGCTCTAAGTCATTTCAAGCTGCAATGTATAGAGAGGTGATGCATTTAATATATTTAAAAGTGTGATTAAGTTAAAATTAATTATGTATGCTTACTTTTAAATTGATGGAATTAGGGTACTATGAAGGTTGACAAAAGGTTTGAAGAGATTGACTGGTGTTGAGTTGCCAAGGGTAATTTGTGAATACCCAGACATATTTCCCCGAGGATCTTACTAGTTTTCCACCCTATCGGGAGATCGAGTTCACTATTGACTTAGTGCCTGGAATGGTGCCAATTTCCATAGCGCCATATAGATTTGCACCCACAGAGTTGCATAAGTTGAAGATTCAACTCCAAGAGCTTTTAAACAAGGGCTTCATTCGCCTTAACACATCGCCTTGGGGAGTGCCGGCTCTCTTTGCGAAGAAGAAGGATGGATTGTTGAAGTTGTGTATTGATTACCGTAAGTTGAATTGGGTTATAGTCAAGAACAAGTATTCTTTACCTAGAATAGATGACTTGTTTGACGAACTTAGAGGGTCTTGTTGCTTTTCGAAGATAAATTTGAGGTCGGGTTACCATCAGTTGAGGGTTCAGGATGAGGACATCCAGAAAACGGCTTTTTGCATGCGTTATGGCTATTACGAATTCCTTGTGATGCCTTTCGGGTTAACCAATGCACTGGCTTCCCATATGGATTTGATGAACTGGATTTTTCGAGAATACTTGGATCATTTCGTGGTCGTCTTTGTAGACGACATCCTAATTTATTCAACCTCTGAGAAGGAACACGAGGCTCACTTGAGGGTAGTGCTTGATTCGCTTAGAGAGCACCAGTTGTATGCTAAGTTTGAGAAATGCGAGTTTTGGCTCACCGAGGTGAAATTTTTGGGTCATGTAGTGTCAAGAGAGAGGGTAACTGTGGACTCTTCAAAGATAGACGCCATGCAGGATTGGGGACAACCCAAAAATGTTTTTGAGATCCGGAGTTTCTTGGGATTAGCCGGGTATTATCGACGTTTTGTAAGAGACTTTTCTAAACTAGCCACGCCTTTGACTAGATTGACTAGAAAAGGGGTCAAGTGTGTGTGGAGTGAGACTTGTGAAAAGTCATTCCAAGAGCTTAAGACTAGATTGATTACCGCACCGGTGTTGATAATTTCGGAAAGAGATTTGGGTTACACCGTTTATTGTGATGCGTCTTGGGATGGGCTTGGTTGTGTCTTGATGCAAGGGGGAAAGGTTGTAGCTTACGGTTCACGACAATTGAAAACTTATGCGAAGAATTACCCCACTCATGACTTGAAGTTAGCAGTAGTAGTGTTTGCCTTAAAAATTTGGAGGCATTATTTGCATGGCGAGAAGTTTGAGGTTTTCTCCGATCATAAGAGTCTAAAGTATTTGTTTTCCCAAAAAGACTTGAATTTACGCCAATGGAGGTAGATGAAATTTTTGGAGGATTATGACTTCGAGTTACACTATCATCCAAGAAAGGCCAATGTAGTAGCCGACGTCTTAAGTCAGAAATCCGTGAGTAGTTTGGCGAGTGTGGCCATTTGGGAAAGGGTTATGTTGGGTGACATTAGCAAGTTTGAATTGCACTTTGGTGAATTCGATGAGGGTGCAACTTTGTTTACTTTGAGTGCTCAACCTACCTTAATTAATAAAGTTATAAAGGCACAACAAAGACACCGTGAAGTAGAGTCAATTCATGATAGAATCTCTAACGGGAAGGAAGAGAAGGATTTGAACATCCACTCAGATCTGAGTGTACGTTTTCTAGACCGTTTGTTTGTACCAGAATCTTGTAGAGAGGAAGTGCTTCGGGAGTTCCATTACTCACACCTTGCGGTACATCCGGGAGGCCCCAAAATGTATCGGGATCTTAGTCGTCAGTTTTGGTGGAGGGGCATGAAACAAGATGTCGCCTCATTTGTATCCAAGTGCCTTACTTGTCAACAAATGAAGGCTGAGCATTAAAGACCAGCGGGTTTGTTACAACCCTTACCGGTAGTCGAGTGGAAATGGGAGCACGTTACCATGGATTTTTTAGTTGGGCTTCCTAGAACACAGTGGGGCAATGATACCATTTGGGTGATTGTTGATAGGTTGACTAAGTCTACGCATTCCATTCCAATGCGTATCGGTAACTCAATTGAGCACTTAGCAGAGTTGTACATTAGAGAGATAGTTCGATTTCATGGAGTTCATGTAACCATTGTATCGGATAGGGATCCTCGTTTTACCGTCCGGTTGTGGCAAAGCCTTCAAGAGGCATTGGGAACTAAGTTGACCTTTAGCACCACTTACCACCCTCAAACCGATGGGCAGTCGGAGCGTACCATTCAAATTTTGGAGGACACGCTTAGAGCTTGCGTCTTCGATTTCAAGGGGTCTTGGGAGAGGCGCTTACTGCTGATTGAGTTTGTCTATAACAATAGTTACCAAGCTAGCATCGAGATGGCACCGTTTGAGGCCTTGTATGGCCGACCTTATAGATCACCGGTTTGTTAGGTCGAGGTGGGGGATGCACCGTTGTTGGGCCCGGAAATTGTTAAGGAGACAACCGAAAAAGTTACTCTCATTCGGAAGAGGTTAGCTGCGGCCCAAAGCCGACAGAAAAGTTATGCCGATAAGAGGAGACAACCTTTGTCTTTCGAAGTGGGTGATCATGTTTTCCTTAAAATCTCACTAAGACGGGGTTTGATGAGATTCGGTAAGAGTGGTAAATTATCTCCGAGGTTTATTGGGCCTTTCGAGATATTAGAGAGAATAGGAGAAGTGGCGTATCGGTTGGCCTTACTGCCACAACTTTCAGGGGTTCACAATGTGTTTCATGTGTCTATGCTTAGGAAGTATGAGCCCGACCCTTCTCATGTACTAGATTAGGTTGAATTGGAGGTAGATGAGGATGCCTCTTACGAAGAGCGACCGGTTCAAATACTACATACCTAGGAACAAGTGCTACGTGACAAAACCATACCGTTAGTAAAGGTGTCGTAAAGACACCATGAGGTTGAGGAGGCAACTTGGGAATGGGAAGCAGAGGTCCGCTCCAAATATCTGGATTTGTTTGGAAATGCTTAGTTATTTTAATTTGTATTATCCCCCAATGTTGGAGGGAAATGTATCAAAGTTGTTGACTATGTAGTATTATTTTGAAAATTGGAATTGTTATAAATTACCATTATCTTGTTGGAAGACTTCATGCACATGAATCGTTGTTGTTAACATTGTAACTAGGACACTTGGGAGCCATGATGATAATAGTAATTGTTGTTTAAAAATCTATTTTGTGATTTGAATCGAAATAGAACGGTTGTGATTGCTAGAGACTTTTCTATTTGAGTAGCCGATTCAATTTCGGGGACGAAATTTCCTATGGTGGGGAGGTTGTGATGATCGAGTGTGCTACTTGTTTCATTTTCCCTCATTTAACTTTGGGTTGGTCATGTTGGGGTGTCGGTTTGACTCAAAATCTTGTTAATCGTTTGGGTTTGTTGTATTTAGGAGTTTTTCTCAAAACTTTGTTCTTGTTTATTTCGGTGTTGAATTCCACTTGTTTTGGAGGGTAAGGGTTCCGTCCGGAGTGCCAAAGATTGAGCCAAGGAAATTCTAGGCTGGAAGGCTAGGCCCGCACGTGTGGGGCCTTGGGCCGCAAGTGCGGAAAGGAGCCGCACGTGCGGGAGGTGAGGCCGCACATGCGGAAATTTGAGGAATTCTGGCTAGCACACTGCATTATATGCAGGTGTGGGAGGAGGTGTGGATTGTGAGGGCCGCACGTGCGGGAGTCATTGTGTCCAAAAATTTTATTTTTCTTCCTTCTTTCGACTGAGTGTATAACATTTTGTACAGCTCTCTCTCTCTCTCTCTCTAAAAACCCTTTTCTCCTCCTCTCTATATTTCCTACATCAACACCCACTAAATCCTTCATTTCTCCAAATCCTCAAACATTTTGACCTTGGTTCCTTGATTAAAGTTGGAGAGCTAAGCTAGAGCTTCATTGTGTGTGGTGAAGATTGGGTTTCATCACCGTTGATCTTGGGGCTTTCATCTCTTTTTCTCCAAGAACTTGAGGTAGGGATTTTCTTAGAGTTATATATATGTTTTTTGCAAATTTTTGGTTGATTTTGAGAATTCCTATTTGACTATTTTGAAAATTGGTTTTTGGCTCAAGAAATTAGTGGCTTTGTAAAAGGAATTCATCTTTTGTTTCTTTTTAAAGATTTTATTGAATAGTTTAATCACATTGGCTTAAGAATGATGTTTTTAGTGAGGTTCTACTAAGAGATGAAAAAAATGTTTAATTTTTGTGAAAAACCTAGAAATTGGGTGTTTTGAAAAATGTTGGGGATTTATGGATTTTTCTTCAGTTAAATGGAGTGAGTGGAAATTTCAAATTGTTGTTTGCAAATATGGCAACTTGTTGATGTATGAGGATTTGGAGACCTTACTTGAATTTATTGTTAAATGCCTATATATATGTAGTTATGAAATGGCACATTGTTGAGTTCCATGAAATATGGGAATTGTAATTTTGGAAGTTGATGTTCAAAACATTGCATATAGTCTTGAAATGACTAAAATGTTGAGAATTACACAAGATGAGGAAATGTTGCTACGTATTGATAGATTTATTTGAACATGTGGTTATTATCGTATTATTGTTGAGATACTTAAAAATGGAGAAAATATTAGGAGGCATTGATAGTTATTGCTTTACATACTCATTCAATTGATCATTATACATTTTGAATCAAGTTTGGAAACGTTTACATTGAGAAAAGAATATTTCGAAATCAGAATTATTGAAATGTTTTGGGGTAAATATGTTGGTAAGTCCGGATAGGAGGTGTAGATGAAATTGATTAAGTTGGCTTGAGTGTCCGGGGTGAAAGACCGAAAACACGCACGGAGGAGGTACCACTTCCCTTCTGGTTAGCAACCGGTAAAGTGGGGTTTTGGTAGTGCTAGTTATGCCTACTTGCAGACACCAACCTAGGGATTACCTAAGTCGTATTTATCGCCCCTTTGAAATAAATTGTGAATTTCTAAATTGTTGAGATTTCAAATTATCATAGAGCATGGTGGTTTTCACAAGACGAAAAATGTAATCTCCTTTTAAATGGCATAGCATGACATTACATTTTATATTGAAAATCTTGCATAAATGTATATACTTTGTTAAGGATTCTCTACTGGGTTTTATGCTCACCTCTATGGGATTTTGGCATAGGAAAAGACGTGTTGAACCCGCCAATCTAGAGTGTGGATATATGTATATAGAGCACAAGGCTCTGTTTTGTTGTGATTGTATTTTGTAAGCCCAGGGCTATAACTGTTTAAGTTCGAGAGACTATTTTTGTGTAACTGGACTTAAGCCTTGGAATTTGTAAGCCCTTGAGGGCATTTTATTTACTTTTGAATTTGACGTTCCATATACTATAGATTCATGTATGTAATATCATTGAATGTATAATTCGCATGTGCGACTATTTTGTACAAACTTTAATGATCAATGTTAACGATGATTTGGAAATTGCTATTATTCTATAATGAATGTTAGTCGATGTACCTAGATTATGTTGTAGAAATTTTGGGGCATTACAGATTTGATCAGTATTCCATTATGACAGAATTTGAGCTAGATTTTGGTTGGACAATATGAGACTGGTTTACATGTAGAAATATTGATTGTAATTAGTTCATATATGCCAAGTTTTAACTGGTAAATCACGTGTTACTTTTTTATTTTGGTATATTGAAATCTTATAATTCATCGTAGGAAAATTTGCTCCTAATTTATTCATCTATAATGTGAAACCAATGTTTTGAGACCAAAAACTTTATTATTAACATTTTAATATTGTAATTTTTTCATATGTTTGACAGATTGACAATAGATGGAACATAGTTCGGGGAGCATCAAAGGATTACATTTTAAATTTTTGGATGTATTTTAGGTTTTGTTGTGAATTTGCACGCTTGGAAGTTTTTTTGGAATTACATGTTTGAAGTTTTGGATTGTAAGGGATTTGTACTTATGTTGAATGATTTGATATTTTGCTTATGTTTAATATGCTACTACTTTTGAATTAAGTTTATATTTTGGATGCTTTGCAGAAGTGTGTTAATTTGAATTATATTTTGCTTATGAATTATGTACTAAATAGGGAAATATTATTAAAAAAAAAAAAAAGAATTTTTGGTGACAGTTTTGTAGTTGTAAATTTACTTTTGGTGACACTTTGTTTCTATTGCTGGAAGTTTGTGTAAATAATTTGTTTAGCTATCCAAAACTTGATTGGTTGCTAAAAGTTTTAACATTTAACAACCAATTTATTTAGTCGCTTTCCGCTTAAGGTTACTTTTAGTGACTAAATGTTAATTTATGGCGACAAAATTTTAGTTTTTTGGCGACTGAAATATTTGGTCGCCGATTTATTTATAAGGCGGCCATAATTTATTTGGTCACCAAACCATTTACTGACAGGGCTTTAGCGACCAATTTTGTTAATGTTGTGGATACTTTCAGCAACCAAACTTACACTTTTGGTAACTAAAAAAAGGTCACTAAAAAGTGCTTTTTTTGTAGTGTTTGGAGCCCAATTTCAACTCCTATGACAATTTATTGCTTGAAGAATCACTCTTTGCAATTGATTGAATAACCAGCGTAGTTGGGATTTGATCAAAATTGACAGGAACTGCCTAGTCATCTTGCTAGTTATTCAATTGAAACACTCTAATTAATAACCCTAGTTTCACAAACCTATGAAGCACAACACCTAAAATAAGCAACAACACTCTTTCTTAGCTCAAAACAAAGTAAATGAGAGGCTTCATCAACTGTTTCATTCCCAAAACCTAGACCTAATTGTTGAGAAACTCACGAGAGCAGTGAAATTTAAATGGAATTTGGTGAATGCTATAAAAATGCCATGAAAGTTGCAATTATTAATCAGTTTGGGAACCGCTCTGGTAGCAAAGAAATTGAGGTTATTGAGAAGAAGAAGAAGAAGAAGAAGAAAAATGAGGAGGAATGGTAAAAGGGGTAAAGGTGTGTGGAAGGAGGGTTTAGGTGGTGTGTGTACAAGATATAAGTTGGGGTATAATTGGAACATCAAGTGTGTGGAATGAGAAAAATAATCAAAAATCAAATTAATAAGTGTATATATTGAGAAATAATGTGTATTGAGATAAGAAGTTGTGTGAAAATAGAATTTCCCATAAATATGAGATCCACAAGATTCGAACACAATCATATAGACGTGGAACCTACAAAATGATGGGACTCATCTCATGCAGAGAGTTGTATTGTGAAATAGATAATAAAGAGAATAAGTAGATGGAGGTATTACTGCAAGCTTTATTTTGGTAATTTAATCCGTTCTATTTTTAAATCATTATATGTAAATTATTTATAAAAAAATAAAAAAAAAATCTGATAATTATAACTACATAATTTTATTATATTAGCCTTTATAAAAATAAATAAACGACAAACACGTGTGAACGAAATTTCACTTAGAGAAGAATACCATAGCTCTGACAAGAAAAAATAAGTAGAAGTTGCTTTTAGCGGAATAGTAAAAAATTAATTTTATTTTTATAGTGGTACAATCTTATAGGTATGATATAAGTCCATTCATGTTTTTAATACAAATCTTTCATGTATGTCAAAGTTGTACCTAATTTTTTTTTATCTATAATACAATTATTTTATGAGTAATGATATATAAATAAAAAATTCATACATAATGATGTCGCGCATTGTGGACCTATCACTTCAAAATAAAACATTATTAAAGATGAATTTATTTACAACAATGATATTATCATATTATTTTTGTAAATTTTTGTATATAAATTTTATGTATATATAGAATTTTTCTTATTTTATAACTGTTTTATTAATTTTCAATTTTCTCCAAAAAAATTATTAGAGGGAGAAATCTTAAACACGATGACAATTCAAATCTTAATACATTCTTGTTGAAAAGCTTTGAAAACCGTTACACATCCAAAGGGGGAAAATTATACAATACTCCCAAAACATCACGTGGTCATGTTTCAAGTTAATCATCAATTACTTAGTCCTATATTATGTTGGAAAAAATGATTTTTGGTGAATTTAATTTAATATTAAAGTGTGGTGACTTTAATTTAATATTAAAGTGGGTCCCAACCTTTTATTGTGTTGGGTCCAAGTGAGCCAAAAATTATTGGGTTTTGAATAAAAAATTGTCAAGAAATTGCTTCATGATGTTAGATTCATTAATAGGATTTTCAAGAGTATTTAAATCCTTTTTTCTTGGCTAAAGGGTGTGAATCTTTTGGGCATCCAACCTTTCATATTTTTGGAAAGGGGCTATGGATGCTTGTTGTTTTAATGACCAGCCTTAAAGGCTGGAGGCTCTTCTTCTCTCCCCTTTACATGTATAAATTGAGACCCTCCTATCAAGTTTCAATATAGAAATTTTTTGCTTCCATTTTATAAGTCAGTTTGCCAGAAAGCTCCTACATTGAGAGAGTGCTGCCACTGTTCTTGTTCGCTAAGCTAGACAGAAAGTGCTCCTGTCGTAGCTGGTTTTGACTGTCGTATCCTAGGAGACAGACGCCGAGTTTCCTCAAGCACTCGACCCGTGAGGCGGCGAAATCTATTTTAAGGAAACTGCTTCTGTGCAGGCTTCGGTTTCGTCTCTTTACCCTTTTATTGTTTTGTGTATTTCTGTTGAAATTTAATTGTAATTATTAGCATATGTTCTTGGTATATAATTTGTTTTCTTCATAAATCTATTTATTTAATTTCACAATTTGAACAACAAGCTTAAAATAGATTTTTATATATTTTTTCTATGAAATTGATCGAATAGATTTATATAGACTATTAGGTTAACTTTGTATAATGTTACTAGGAATTGTTACGGAATTGCTCACTATTTCAATGATTGCTCACTCTCTAATTGCTTAGTTTAGTTAGAATTCTCTATCATAATTTGCATGTATTTTAAGGTTATAAAATATAATTTATGGATGTTGCAATTTTGACATGCTAATTCTATTCTAATTTTAATTTGTTACATGCTTATTATTTTCTAGACTAGATTACATAATTTAATGTATTTTGGAGTTATAGAGTTTTTTTTTATGAATTGTGTACATGATTAATGTGAATTATTTAATTGGGTGCATTAATCTAAATTATCTAATTAGGTGCATTAATCTAAATTATCTAATTGGGTGCATTAATGTGAATTATTTAATTAGGTGCATTAATCAATTATCTAATTGGGAGCATTAGTCTGAATTATTTAATTGGGTGCATTCATGTGAATTCTTTAATTAGGTGCATTAATATAAATTATCTAATTTGGAGCATTAATCTGAATTATTTAATTGGGTGCATTAGCTTTGAATTTAACTTATTTATTTGGAGTTATTAGTTTAAATATTTATTATGAATTAATTTCATTCTTAACTCATATGAGTATTGAACTTTATTTTAAAGTTTTAATTTAATTGATATTTTAATTCAATGGTTAATTTTATAAATAGTTGGCTAGATGGTTTCAATTATTTATTATATTTATTTTTTGCTTAGATTATTTGTTTGTATTTTGTTGTGGTTTGTTACTAACTTTTTTTGTAGGCATACCGATGCGAAAGGGAATGGAAAAACAAATACAAAACCAAATGAATAGTATTTGGGATGTAAAAACAAAAATGTTTGGACTACTAACTTTTGTGTTGAATATGAATATTTAAGCGTGGAAAGGCTTTTGGACTAAATAGAATCTTTATGGATTGGCTATTTTATTTAAATGTTTGAAGCATATTTGCTTGAGATATAGTTGGTTTGTTTAACAATTTGTGATAGCAAGTTTTATTTGCTTGTTTTGTTAGAAGCACTTTATATGCGTGTAATTGTTATAGCAATTTTTAAATTGTTTGTAAGTTTGGAACTTGGTTGGTTTTCTATGATAGAAACCAAAGTTTTAGCTTTAGCTAAAGAGTAGTTCTTATTTGTTCAGAAATGACAACTAAGATGGATTTGGTTTCAAACCTTTGGAGTTTGAGAAAGTCTTTGGATTTAATCATTTTATTCCCAAAATGTTGGAAAACCGTGTTTGGAGAAAGTCTTTGGTTATAATCTGATTATGTCCAAAGTGTTTTGGTTTTGAGAAAGGAAACCAAATTTTAGCATTAGCTAAAATATTTTTGATTTTATTCAGAAATAATGAGCTTAGTTTCGGGAGTACCGGTTAACTTTTTTGAGTGGTGTAATTCTGGTAGCAAATTTTATTTGCTTGGGAATCGGTTTGTTATAACCTGGTTTATCTCCTGGAAATCTTAATTTTTAAATTATTTCCTATGGACTAGGAGTCAACATGCTCTTGAATGTTTTGTCAAAAGGTTAACTGAGTTTTAAGTGGGACCGATGTGACCCTTTAGTTCTTCTTGGGAACATTCCTGACCATGTTCGATTCTAGGTTAAATGGTGAGACTAGTTTTTGAATTAAATTTCCATCTGAGGGATTTTCTAAGGGTTAAGTTTAATTTCTGGAAACACAGAAGTGATATTCTGGTATAATTTTCAGAAAATGACAACTATCACTGATCATAGAGATAGAAAACTGGTGGTTCCTAGGTGGTGTTAGACCACTGGCTACACAGTTATGAGATTGTGGTTCCTAGTAGTGAATAGATTACTGATCACATGTCAAGACATCATGATTCCTAGTAGTGGAGAGGCTACTGGTCATATGTCAAGACATGATGATTCCTAGTAATGAAAGAGTCTATTGATCCTATGTCAGGACGTTGTGATTCCTAGTAATAAAGTGACTATTGATCATAAGATAATACATTGTGATTCCTAGTAGTAGAAAGTCTACTGACCACATGCTGAGAAATTAGTGATTCCTAGTGATAAGACTACTAGCCATGTTATGAAGTTCTAAATAGTAGACTATTGAACACTGGATTTGTGTTTCCTAATAGTAAGACTATTGGCTTTAGAGTGATAGGTCGGACCTAATATATTTGGGTGCCTAATTCGATTGATGACATTCTGGGAATGTATTTACTATGACATGATTTTGAGAGTTTCATAATCATTGTGACACAAGGATTTGTTCAAAAAACTTTGTATAAATTCTACAAAGAAGACTTAATTATCTGACTCTAAAATTGAGGAGGATAATAGAAAGAAATGAGGGAGTACCTCCTTAGTGAAGGCCAATGTCATTGAGCATGGCAAATTTTCTGGGATAAAGAAGAAGCCTCCCGTGAACAAGGGCTCTATGCTGGGGCCAAGGGGTGGTGTTGCAAAGAAGCTGGCATACAAGCCGCGGGAACCTGGTTATCGGTTCTTTGGGAAGTGCTACAACTGTGGTAGCGAGGGGTTTTATCTTTACTAGGGCTACACGCCACATCTACTCCGAGAATGAGCTGTTTACAACTTTCGAATCGGTTACAAACGGTGAGAAGTTGTTTATGAGAAACTCACTACCTCATTTGTTGAGGGAAAGGTGGTCCTGAAGTTAACCTTAGGGAAAGAGCTAACCTTGAACAAAGTCCTGTATGTTTGGGACATTTGTTAGAATCTTGTCTCAAGGCCTCTTCTCAGTAAACATGTTTTCGCATGGTTTTTGAGTCTGACAAGGTCGTTCTAACGAAACACAAGTGTGAAACTTGTGTTGAAGGGAAGTGGACAAGATCCCGTATGAGTTATGGAAAGGCGTTAAGTCTTCTTATAAATTCTTACGAATGTGGGGGTGTCTTGCTATTGTGGTGATTTGTAACAACCCCCATACTGTTTACCAATAAATTACTGAATTACCTACTGATTACTGCTAAACTGGACTGCTTATGACTGATAATTGAACTAACTGAAGTACTGAACGGACTGATTGAAAATTGGAACTGAATTGACTAAGCATATCTGTTGTATTGCATTTTTATCTGTTTGATTGTTTGATTATTTGTTGGTATTTTTATGTTTAAATTGCAAATTGAAGGCCTTATCGGCGGCCGAACTGAAAATTGATTGGTGTTCTGTGATCCTTAGATTTTATGTGAATTAATGGTGTATTTATCTGAAAACTGATTTGGTATGATTAACTTGAATTAATTAAAGCCAATTAAAGAGTTTGTCGTAATTACACTTTCGCCACCTAGTGGGGCCTTTGTTTATTCATATTTGAAGCCTTGTATATGCTTAATCAAAACATTTCCCTCAGCCACAATTGAGAGCCATAACCAACCAAGACTAGAGAGAGTGAGAATTAAGGGAGAATTGAACTCAACTTGGGGAATTAGCTTGAATCTTGAAGAATTGAAGTGTAAATTGTCAAATTGGACTCCTAAACCTTGAATACAAGACTTAGGTAAGTGAATACAACCCTCTAATTGTGAGATTAAGCTAATTCTTGCATGATCCTTGCCTAATTGTAGAGTTAAGTCTTGTTCTAGTTCATACATGTAAGATTATAGCTTAATTCATGCATGCATGAGTGAAATGTTGCATTTTGAGTTGATCTCATGGTAAATTGTACATGCATGTTATTAATTAGGCTTGAGTCCATGATTTCAACATGTTCTGGAAGAAATGAGAATATTTGAACAGGTTTTGAAGTTTAAATTTGGTTTGAATCCATGCATGTTTGCATTTCTCCATGTTTATGAAAAATGGGTTTGAAAATGGTTTTAATTGACTCACCTTTGGGGCTTGAATTCATAAATTGAGCTTTGAAAATTGTTATACATTGAATTTAGATGTGTTTTCCAGAATTTGGGCCCAAGAGGTCGAGTTTTGAGTAAAAGAATGCTTGGTTTGAGCTTAGGAGACAAATCTGGAAATTCCAGAATTTGGCTTCTTCGCTCGAGCGAAGGATTCTTCGCTCGAGCGACCAACCTTTGTTCGAAGCTACGCTCGAGCGTAGAATTGGTGCCTCGAGCATAAAATTGCAGCATCCAGTACTTTTACTGTTTCGACAGACCGCTCGAGCGAAGAATTTCTCGCTCGAGCGAAGCCTTTGATTTTGGAATCTCGCTCGAGCGAAGGAAGTCTCGCTCGAGCGAGGCTCCTATTTTCAGCAAATTTTTGCAAAATGTTTTCTAAGTGTATTCTTGCATCCTCGTCCCATTCTAGGCATTCTTAGGCCTAATTTAAGGCATCTTAATGAGGATATAGATGTAGAACACACCAAGGCAAATTAAGGATTAGGTTATGATATTTCCCAACTGTGTAGCTTAGTGTGTGTTCAACATGTGAACTGTGTAGGGTTGGCGACTGGGGAGACACACTCTAGCATACTGAAGCCCAAACTCTGTGAGTAACAATTGTGTAAAGATATGTTCAAAATGATTATCTTTCGAATACTGAACTGAACTGTTTACTGAACTGGTATTATTTACTGAATGAATGTATGTCCTTTATTTCCGAACTGTACTGTGGCATCCTTAGCACCTACTGTTTACTGTTACTGTTACAGAGATCTCTGTAGGTTCCCTCGTGGAACCACTACTGTTTACCGATTGATGGCCATCATTACTGTTCGGTCTTTAAGACCTACTGTTTACTGTTATGCTAATGGGTGTACCACATATGACTGAATAACTGTTCTGACTGAAAGACTGAAATATTGTTTAATGAACTGTTTTCATTACTGTAAGGGCATTTCATTCTTAACCTCTTTACGCATTATGTTATTCACTGGGCTTTAGCTCACTGTTTATATATATATATATATGTAGGTGCTCAGCCACCAGATCGGAGCTAGGAGCGTGGGTTAGACTCCAGTTTTGCCAAGCCAGCCTATGTGCCTCACTGCGAGGTTCCGACTTGCCATGCTATGGCTTTGGGGTGTTTTGTTTTCCCCCGTCTGTCTCCATACTGTTTTGGATTACTGTATAGACTGTCAGCTGCCAACTGTACTGTTATCAAGGGATTAGGTCCCTGTACTGTGTGACTGTAAATTTTGTATAGACTATACTGTTTTGAATGTGTGAATGCATGAAAAATCTTTTTGGCATACAGACTGTCACAGCTCAATGGACATTATTTATTTACTGTATTGGCTTCCGCCAGGCCCTGAACTCTGTTTTACTGTACTACTGTTAAGCAGGCCTTCGGTAATCTCGGATTACTGGCCGGTTACGGTGCTAAACCCATAGGGCCGGGTTTGGGTCGTGACATGATTCCTACACCCTAACGGGTTCAGATAGGCCCGAAATCCATGGATTGTATATTCATTGGTTATGCACATAATAGTAGTGCATATCGGTTTCTTGTACATATGTCTGAAATTCCAGACATACACAGGAATACCATCATGGAGTCAAGGAATGCATGTTTCTTTGAAGAAATTTTTCCTTGCCGAACCCATGAAGGGGTTCCAAGGTCTTTGGAGCAATTTGATGAGCTTGCTAGTAAGGATGATCATGTTGATGATTCAGGTGATGATCAAATTGAGGTTTTAGATGAGCCCAGAAGAAGTAAAAGGGCTAGGATATCCAAATCTTTTGGTCCAGACTTCTTGACATATATGGTTAAGAACGAACCTCAAACTTTCCACGAAACAGTGACTTCTCCTGAGAGTCCTTTATGGAAAGAAGCGATCAAAAGTGAGATTGACTCCATCTTACTGAACCACACCTAGGAGTTGGTAGATTTACCTCCAGGTTGTAAGCCTTTAGGCTGCAAATGGATTTTAAAAAGAAATATGAAGGCCGATGGGTCTTTTGACAAGTATAAGGCGAGGCTCGTTATCAAAGGGTACAGGCAACGAGAAGGCCTGGATTACTTTGATACGTACTCACCTGTAACTAGAATAACATCCATTCACATAGTGATTGTGTTAGCAACTTTGCGCAATCTTGAGATACACCAGATGGGTGTAAAGACAGCTTTCTTAAATGGGGATTTGAATGAAGAAATCTACATGGAGCAACCTGAAGGGTTTTTAGCTCCAGGACAAAGCAAGAAAGTCTGTAAACTTGTCAAATATTTGTATGGTTTGATACAAGCGCCTAAATAATGGCTTGAGAAGTTTGACAACGTAATGTTGTCAAGGGGGTTTAGAATCAACGAATGTGACAAGTGTATTTATGTCAAAGACACTGACAGAGGTTATGTCATTTTGTGTCTATATGTTGATGATATGCTCATTATAGGTAGTAACGATGAAATGATCAAAACTACCAAGAAGTTGTTAAACTCTAAGTTTGACATGAAGGATATGGGCATTGCAGATGTTATTCTGGGAATTAAGATTACCAGAATCTCTGGCGAAATTGTACTATCTCAGTCTCATTATGTTGATAAGATACTTGAGAAGTTTAGTGGATCAGATACGAGTGTGTCATCGACACCTGTAGACTTAAGTCTACATTTTACCAAGAATAATAATGAAAGTGTCTCACAGTTAGAATATTCTCAGGTAATTGGAAGTTTAATGTATCTGATGAGTTGTACTAGGCCGAATATAGCTTACTCGGTTAGCAGGCTTAGTAGATACACAAGTAATCCCGATGCTTCTCATTAGAAGAGCATTGTGCGGGTGTTAAGGTATTTACGCTACACTCGGGATTATGGGTTGCATTATACTCGATATCCCGCGATGCTTGAAGGATATAGTGACGCGAATTGGATATCAGATATAAAGGACTCAAAGTCCACTAGTGGATATGTGTTCACTCTTGGTGGGGCAGCCGTGTCTTGGAAATCTTCCAAGCAAACGTGTATATGTAGATCAACGATGGAATCAGAGTTTATTGCTTTGGATAAAGCAACGGAAGAAGTAGAATGGCTTCGCCATTTCATTGAAGATATTCCACGTTGGTCTAAACCTGTGCCAACTATTTGTATTCATTATGATTGTCAATCTGCAATTGGTAAGGCACAGAGTAATATGTATAATGGAAAGTCTAGACATATCTGTCGTAGACATAATTCTATACGACAACTACTCTCGAATGGAGTTGTCTCTTTAAAGTCTAAGTACAACATTGCGGATCCGCTAACCAAAGGGTTAAGTCGAGTGTTAGTCGAAACGTCGTCAAAAGGAATGGGGTTGAGGCCTTTGGAAGTTACCGGAATGGAAACCCAACCTAGTTGACTAGAGATCCCAACATCTAGGTTCAATGGGACAACCTAATTGCGTGTAACGGTGGTATGTCACTAAGGAGGTTAAACCTCCAGCCATTCCGTCTATCAGTGATACCTGCAAGTGTAGAGGATAAGCTGAGCTTTTAACGACTCTTGTGTGTTAAGCTGTTGAGCTAAGTATTGCAAGATACTAAAGTAGAGTCACCTATGTGAGTTTGAAGTGGGGCCGCTTCTAGAAGAATTGGATAGGCCAAAATTCTTTGAAACCACTCGCTGAACCAGGCTAGTGTCCAGGGCCACATAGGGCACACCAGTGAGAACAGAATGGTGGTAGGAGTAATTCCCGTGTGAGATCTATTGTTTCAGTTTACATAAACGGCAGAACAGTTCAAGATGTCTTATTCACTGATCAGCCAGTAAACTCAATAGGTTTTCACTGGGAGAGATTCAAAGCCAAAAGCGACCTTCTCTAATGTCGAGGTTAGTTCGTTGTACTCTCTCTTCGAGTCATTATTGTTGAACGATGTCCATTTGTTGAGTCTTTTGGTCAATTTTTATTCATGTGGGGGATTATTGGAAAAAATGATTTTTGGTGACTTTAATTTAATATTAAAGTGGGTCCCAACCTTTTATTGTGTTGGGTCCAAGTGAGCCAAAAATCATTGGGTTTTGAATAAGAAATTGCCAAGAAATTGCTTCATGATATTAGATTCATGAATAGGATTTTAAAGAGTATTTAAATCCTTTTTTTCTTGGCTAAAGAGTGTGAATCCTTTGGGCATCCAACCTTTCATATTTTTGGAAAGGAGCTATGGATGTTTGGTGTTTTAATGACCAGCCTTAAAGGCTGCAGGTTCTTCTTCTCTCCCCTTTACATGTATAAATTGAGACCATCCTATCAAGTTTCAATATAGAAATTTTTTGATTCTATTTTACAAGTCAGTTTTGCCAGAAAGTTTCTACATTGAGAAAGTGTTGCCACTGCTCTTGTTCGCTAAACTAGACAGAAAGTGCTCCTGCCGTAGCTAGTTTTGACCGTCACATCCTGGGAGACAGACGCTGGGTTTCCTCAAACACTCAACCCGTGAGGCGGCGAAATCTGTTTTAAGGAAACTATTTCCGTGCAGGCTTCGGTTTCGTCTCTTTACCCTTTTATTGTTTTGTGTATTTCTGTTGAAATTTAATTGTAATTATTAGCATATGTTCTTGGTATATAATTTGTTTTCTTCATAAATCTATTTATTTAATTTCACAATTTGAACAACATGTTGTTCTCCATCCCCAACATAAATTGTGGGCCCCTACCTCTCTTCACCAATAAAACCCTCATGAAACACCACGTGTCCATACTCCGAGACTATTGAATAATCACTCCTAAAGGAATGATATCAAATGTGAATAGAAGGGATTGACCGAACAGAAACGTCATGTGTGTTTGGCTCTATAGGTAAGGGGATTGGACTAGCAATTTTGAGAGTTTTACATAGCTTAGGTTTGGTTAACAAAAATATAATGAGATTAGTAATCTCATGAGACTATTAATACTGATTAGTTTTCCCATAGAAGGGGTGGGATTGGGTGTAAAAAGATAATTTTACCCTTATATTACAAAAATAACAAAGGTAATTTTTGTACAATGAGGGTGTTTACGTAATTTTATAGATTTTATCCTAACAAACTAATATCACCGCACTAGTACATAAATAAACGTATTTTATCATACATTTTCAAACTAATCTCATCATATTAAAATCTCTTCACTCAATTTTACCGTACTCATAACCACAATAAATTTAATCCGCCAAACAAATGAGTCATAAATATATATATATATAAAATTCAAAATTTTAAATTTTAACCATTTTAAAATGTCATTAAAAATTTGTTTAATTGTTAATTTGAAAATTTAAACAAATTAATCCAAACACCTAATTATCAAAAAGATCTTTACAAATATGGACGACGGTGGTAAGTGATAATCACAAATCTATCAACATATTGCGCTTAGCATCAGCTATTTGTCTCTATTATGATGGCAGTCACAAACGGCAAATTACAATGTACTCTCTGTCTCATTTTATTAGTTCACTATTTCATTTTGAGCCGTTTCAATATAATAGTTCCATTTGAAAAATTAAAGTGAAAAATATTTAATTTTTAAAATTTTTTAAGTAATTATAAATATATTAAAAATTTAAAAAGATAAAAATATTAGTGAAAAATATTTTGAAATTTAAATTTAAATATAATAATTACATGCCCCATTAAAAAGGTTAAAATTTTAAAAAAAGATCAACAAATTAGAACAGAGTGAGTAAATAGCAATGGCGATGGCAAGTTGCAATTTGCACTAATATAGGTACAAACAAAAAGAGATGGACAAGTTATTTGGTGGTTTAAGAGTATCGTTCCACACCATTTATGTTTGGATAAATGTCTAATGGTCTCCCCAAAAGAAACAAACAAGTAGTAAGAAACAAACAAGTAGTAAGACTCCTGTTTCAACCAATAATATTTTGGATAAATTGTACTAACACCCCTTGAGATTTTTATTTAATACAGATTCTCCTTTCACATTTCAAAAATTAGATTAAAATGACATATTTGACCCTTAGCTTTTTACATATAAAATAATATAGATATTTTGTTTGTGTCATTTTAATGGAAATAACAAACATCTTCTTTAATTTAACTCATAGAAAAAATTGAGTTTTTTTTTTTTTTTTCGTATTTTTTATTTTCACTGATTTTTTTTTAATATTTTAAGCACTTTTTAAAATTTTTAGATACACTTAATCTAGATATACTTAAGAAGTATAATATTTCGTGATTTTTTTGTTTTAAAATTCACCAAATACAAAAAAAAATACAAAAAAAAAAAATTCAATATATTATCTTATTTTGTTATATTTAATAATTTTTTTAAAAAATTTTTTGTACAAATTTTATACTTTTTAAATATATCTAGATTAAATTGATCTAATCTAGATATAATGGTAGAAATAAAAATGAAAAACTATATTTATGTATAAAAATTTATAAAAAATATCATAAAAATGTTGTAATAGTGATATTATTGTAAATATAAATAATGTTTATGGGCGTTTTGTTTTAAAGTAAAAAGTCATTATTAAGCTATATCATTGTATTTGAAAATTCTATATATATATAATCACTCAATAAGAACATGTTCAAGTAAATTTAATGATAGAAAGTTATAAAATGTAATCATGATGATAGGAGAAGAAATGGTAAAAAAAATGGCTAGATAGTCATTTAAAAAAATTTAGAGTAGGATATCAACAATTCAAGGAGTAATTTGTAATGAGATTGCAAATCTCAAGGAAAGGAATATAATTTTTCAAATATAAGAGAATATATATTAAACAAAAACTTTAAGGGTGTCAGTGTAATTTATCCCAATATTTTAATTAGGACAGCACTTAAATTTACCTGGCCCCATTTGTTTTGGGAGATAAAATGGAGGGAATTGATAGTGAGTGGTTTAATAGTGAGGGAATTGTTAGTGAGGGGATTAATAGTGAGGGGATTGATAATGAGGAGATTAATAGTGAGGAATTGTTAAATTATTTTTATATAAAATAATAAAACAAATAAAAAAATATAAAAAATTAAACATTATATTTAAAAAAAAATTCCCAATATATAAAAAATAAAAAATAATAAAAAAATTTCTAATCCCCTCACTATTTTTCTAATATCATCTCTACTTCCTCCTTACCAATCCCCCTTCCAAGGGTATTAGTAATACCAAGGGACTAATAGTCCCAAGGCTATCTCTCAAAACAAACAAAGGTATTACTAATACCAAGGTATTAGTAATCCCAATACTCTCCCTATAACTCAAAACAAACGGGGCCGAGAGAGATATCAACTACGAAGTAATATAGACCGTCATAATTTGTTTTCAGAAAATAATGGTGTGATGGACAAAGTTGTAACAAATAATAAAGGTTCCGTTTGAAATGTTAATTAGAAAATTATACCTTCGTTTAGAATGTGGGTTGACTTTTTAATTTTTTGACTTAGAATGAATTTTTTGATTTTTTTTTACTTTTATGAGAGAAAAAATAAAATGATTATAGTTTAGATGTGACATTTTATCTTATTAATTTTTTAATATATTTTTATCATTGTATGAATAAAATAACCCTAAAACCACATGCCAAATATAGCCTATTTTAATTGATTTTTTATTATTATTTTAACCAATGAAAAAAATATATATTTAAGATAATTTATAAAAAAAATTTGTAATTAAATCAATAATTATAAAAAAAAATTAATTAATTGATATGTAAAATCTAACATTTTCTATTATTAATTATTTTAATATTTTTATTAACTATTTTAATCCCAAACCAACATCCCAAACACCCTCAAAATATATATGTAAATTCTCCAGCATTAATTTTGAGACACCTTAATTTCCCGGCACAAATGAAAACATACTACTTATTTCATCCAAGGATAGTTGAATTTAAGTCATATTTCACATTCACATTTCACAACACACCATATTTCCCATGCTAAAAGATAGTTGAATTCACTTCACATTTCAACCAAGTGCTTTTACAATATTTTTTCTCTTACTCTTCACATCTCTACCTTATCATCTTCTCAATCTTAGAAGGTGTGTTTGATTTATGTTTTGAGATGAATTTTCGAAAAAAAAAAAAAATTAAGGAGAGAATTAAAAAAAAAAATAGTTTGTTTGGTTATATATTTTGAAATTTGAGAGTTTGGGATGATTTGATATTTTTTTATAGTTGAGTAGATGTATGTGGAAAAAAAAAAGTGATTGAAAAGAAGAGAGGGAGAGTGGAGAGAGAAAAAGTGAGTGATTGATGTGTAAGAGAGAAAAAATGATTTTGAATTTTTTTTTTTAATAAAAAAATTGAACCAAACAAAATTTTGAAAAAATTTCTCAAAAATTATATTTTGAAATACAAACCAAACAAATCCAGAATTTCTTAGAAGACTAATCTTAATTTCATATGTAAAGAGTCTGCCATAAGAATCATAATTCTATACATTAAGTAATCAAATCCTACCTGAAAATCCTAAGTGATTCGTGATTAGATCAAAATTAAATTACTCCAATTCTCAATCATTCAAAACACACAATCTAAATCATCAAGCATTTACTAAAGTGATTTAGATTGTTATTTTCAAAAAACAATAAATCGACACAAACGATTTTTACGTGAAAAAACTACAATTGAAACACCTTCAATTGTGATAAAAAAAAATCACGAACGAAACACCACTAATCAATCCACTACTGAAGAAAGAAAGATTACAAAGATAACAAACAAAATTACCCAAACTCTTCCAATTTGTCTTCAAATCTTCTGTATATCTTTCACCGCAACCTTCATCTCAGAATTGATTATACTGAAGTTGAATCCACAACTTCTATTGTCGAATCAACGACTACGCACAGTATCAAACTCCTTTGAAACTCCATGCTTGAATCTCCGGATTCCACCAAAGAAGAACACTCTTGAATATAACCAATCAACCACTTTGATATGTGCTTATTTGAAAAATCTAGAAACCTCCTAGATGTTGATTTGTGATTATGTATCAATTTTAAGCAGAATATAACAATCCCAATCAAACAATCAAGACAAAGAGACACAACGATTTTACGTGAAAAAACCACAATTGGACACCTCCAATTGTGATAAAAAAAACACGGGCAACAGCCACAAGAATAATCCACTAAGAAGATTTACAAGAATTACACAGGTATACTCTCAATTATCTAGCGAATCCACAACGCCTAATTGAACCAACCTCTATGTGCCTCTTCCAACCTCATCTTCACCACGGAATTGTCTTTCTGATGAGCCACTCCAGAATCCACCGAAGCTTCAAGCTCGAATTCTTCAGAATCCACCGAAGAACAACTCTCTCTTTTGTATAAAAAAACAAAACCTTTGATGTACTCTCTTTTAAACCATGAGTTGAATACTCAATAAAAACATCAAAGAAACTAACAAAATATCCCCATATATAAATCTTAAGAACTAAAAAGTAGATCTGGAGGGTAGTTCTAGTGTTGGGAGAAAACCAACTATTTATAGAGAACCAAAAGTAATCCTAGTTTCAGAAGAAAACGAACTCCTTAACAAATCTGGAAATCTGGGTTCGCGCGGTCCACTCGAGCGTGGGACTTCCCGCTCGAGCGGAGACTTCATATTTCGTGATTTCATATAGGCTCCACGCTCGAGCGTCGAATCACACCATCCAGTATTTTTTTCAGGCAAAGCAAAGATGTTGTGAGCTTGCAAACCCCGCTCGAGCGGGAAGACCAAAACTGGAAAAACTAGAAAAGTATAACATGAGCGGACAGGCAACTTTGAATACATTTTTGCATTTTGCGTCGGGCTGCGAGCTGACCGGGCAGCTCGACCCCCGTCATAATCAGCGAAGTGGCAATCTTGAAAGCATTAACATCACAAACTTCTCTGCAAGGCTCGATTCAGGTTGGATTCGCATCTAATAAACTCATAGCCTCACTGAAATAAAAATGCGAATAAAATTACAACTCAAAGGTGTTTTGTCAAATGGGGTTGCCAAAAATAAAAACCTAACAATCTCCCCCTTTGGCAATGCCGTGACAAAACGCACCTAAAAAATAAAATCCTAATCACCCCAACCCATTACAACCAACAAACGCAAATTGCTTTCTCAAGGTTAAGATCTGCAAACAACTATCAGTGCCACAATCTCCAAAACAACTATTAGTCCCACAAGAGTATATGAAAAAAACAATAAACATATGACAAGATTATCTTGAAGCATGAGATGGAAAACATGAATAGATGCAACTTGGAGATTTTAAGAACATGTAGTATGAATAGATGAAAATTAAGACACATGTACTTAACACATGACATGAATATATGAAATCCTAAGACACATGAAAAACAACTTTCTCAAGCAACCAAAGCAAGATTATTAACCAACAAAAGTCAAGATGAACCAAACTCCCCCTCAATAAAAACAAAGAACATGAACAAACTAACAAAAATAATATGGTGGAGCAAGCAGGGAATTTTAGATTTGTACCTTGAAACACACAAGATTATCCAAGAAGCACCATTACAAGAAAACACAATGTGCACAGCCTCAAGAAGATTCCTCATAAAAGAAAGTGATGCATTATGTGAAAAGCATAGATCCCATGAAAAAAGTGTGTGTGTGACTCTTGGAGTTCGACAAACACAAGATTCAAATCCTAGTAGTGATATGAAAGCTAGACCTCCGACTAGAGAATCTAAGCACAATACAGGAAAGTCAAACCACTAGGAATCAAGGGGTATTTGGTGAGTAAAAGCGGAGGCTCCCCCTCAATCAATGAATCCTTTATTTTTTCTTTTTTTTTTTCACATCTTTTTCTTTTCTTTCTTTTGCACATTGTTTTTTTTTTCTTCTTTCTTTCTTTTGCACATCTTTTCTTTTCTTTCTTTTGCACACTCATTGGCGACTGACACGCTCAAGAGTATGGAAACTGAACCAGAGAAGCATGGATATAATAAGGATGGCCTGGTTGGTGACTTTGAGGTAGCCTTTTCCTCATGCCTGGACTACAAAGAATAGAGGGGAAAGCCACGGAGATACAAAAAGATGGAAGGTGGTTAAGAGACTCAACATCACCCATGATATGCTAGTATAGGTCAATTCCTCTAGAAAAGCAAAAGATACAATGCCAGAAGTCCATAAAAAAAATGATCACTAAGACGGAAGACTCCGATATTTGCTAATCCAAGAGTGTGTACAGAATGAGACATACTAATCAAAGAACACACACTCCAAAATGAGTAATGACCATAGAAAGCACACACATATTAACATGTAATGGTTATTCACATCAATTCCAATATGCACCAAGGACTACTCAAAAATTTCAAGCTTGCAAAACCATACAAGAAAATCTTTTTGGATTTTTTTTTTCTTTAACCAAAGGAAGATAAAAAACAAACATGCACACATTTTTTTCCCAAAAAAAAACACATGGAGACCCAAAAAACTAAACAGAGTAAACACATTAACACAAGTCAAGTTTTCTCACCCAAATCTTTTTGGTCTTAACAAAATCAGGTCTAGCGGACTTGGTAAGAGTCATGGCTTTGTAAACACCCTCATGAATCTTGGTATTCCTAGACATGTAAGGTTGTCTCTTAACCCAAAAAGTATTCGAATTTCGACCCTTTTGAGACACTCTCCCATGCAACTTATAACAATAAGGGCGAATATGACCATGCATACCACAATAATGACAAATAAAAACAGGGTGTACCTTTTTTTCTTTTACCTTACCAACTCTAGGAGGTTTGAGAAGTCTATCCTCATATTGAATCTTTTGTCCTCTTTTTCCTTGAGTTCTTGTATCATGAGATATGGATGCACTCTGTTGTTGCTCTTTCTTACCTCGAAAGCCAATGCCACTCTTGTCAGAACAGATTTGTTGAGACCCAATGATATCCTCCAAAGTCTTTGATCCTTTGTTCCAAAGACCAATGGTAACCATGGCACACTTGAGCTCTTCCTCCTTCTTGATCATTAGTTCTTCCAAAGCAACTTGTGACATCTCGAGAGATTCAATCTTTTCTTCAAACATGGCATGGGTTTCCTGTAGCTCATTCCTCTCTGTCTCACAAGTCAAGAGTTTTGCACAAAGAACTTGTCGATCATTAGCTACCTTGTTGGCATTGATCCTAGCCTCGGAAATCTCCTCCTTAAGTTTGACATTCTCACTTTCACATGCTTTGAGTTTCTTTGTGAGTTTGTCATTCAATTTGAATAAGTTAAGAGACTCCTTATACAACTTTTCATAAGCTTGCTCAACCTCTTCATGACCACTTTCTGAGGATTCATCATCAGTGGTATTCTCAACTAACCTCTTCGAAGACTCTGCTTGGCCTTCAGTTTCGAAAGCCCCCATGAAAGCAAGGAATTGTTTCGAAGACTCTGTTTGGCCTTCAGTTTCGGAAGCCCCCATGAAAGCAAGGAATTGTTTATGTCCCTCTTCACTTTGATCTTCATTGTCACTATCATCTTCATCAGATTCTGATTCATCATCCCAGGTGATAGCGAGGGCTTTCTTCTTCTTCAAACGAGTGGGGCATTTTGAAGCAAAGTGGCCAAATCCTTGGCATTCATAGCATTGGACACTTTCAGAGTTTCCTTGTATCTTTCCTTTCTCCTTCTTGGCTATAGAATTAATTTTGACTTTATCTTTGCCTTTGGATTTATGAGAATGAGTAGATTCCAAAAGATTAGGATTTTTATTCAAAAAAGATTTTTTAAATTGTTTAACAAAAGCAGCCATAATCTTGGAATCTATCTCACAGTCCTCATCAGAATCCTCAGCCACTTTATGAGCACTACTAAAAGCAATATCTTTTTGTTTCTTTTTGAAATTCCTATGTGCCTCATAAGTTTGGAGATTTCCAACCAACTGATCTAGCTTGAGGTTGTCAACATCTTGAGCTTCCTCAATAGCCGTAACTTTTGGTTGGAACCGATTGGGCAAGGATCTCAAAAAATTTTCCACAACTTTGGATTCTGGTATTTTTTCACCTAAATTAAAGCTGGAATTTACAATGTCACTCAACTTCGCATAAAATTCATCAAAGGTCTCACTATCTTTCATTGAAAGGTTTTCGAAACTAGATGTGAGCCTTTGAAGTTTTGAGCATTTAACAGAAGGAGTGCCCTCATGAATAGTTTGTAAAATATCCCAAGCCTCTTTTGCAACTTCACAATTGCAAATCCGACTAAACTCTTCAGGTGTAACAGCGCAAAAGAGAGAATTGATAGCTTTAATATCCAGCTACTATTTTGGTAATCAGTTGTGTCCCACTTATCAATTGGTTTGGGGAAAGTTACTCCATCAACGGTAATTGTTGGTTCAGTCCACCCATTCATGACGGATTGCCAAACTTTTTCATCAATAGTTTTTAAAAAAGATCTCATCCGAGCTTTCCAAAAAGAATAATTGGATCCGTCAAGTAGGGGTGGTTGAACCATAGAATTTCCCTCACGAATTGAATCCATTATCACAAATCAAACAAGATCTCGTTCTAAAAGAATTTTTTTTTAAAAAAAATAAAGCGTTCTAAAAGAATTTTTTTAAAAAAAATAGAACGACCCGCTCTGATACCAATTGAAAAATCTAGAAACCTCCTAGATGCTGATTTGTGATTAAGTATCAATTTTAAGCAGAATAAAACAATCCCAATCAAACAATCAAGACAAAGAGACACAACGATTTTACGTGAAAAAACCACAATTGGACACATCCAATTGTGATAAAAAAAACCACGGGCAACAGCCACAAGAACAATCCACTAAGAAGATTTACAAGAATTACACAGGTATACTCTCAATTATCTAGCGAATCCACAACGCCTAATTGAACCAACCTCTATGTGCCTCTTCCAACCTCATCTTCACCACGGAATTGTCTTTCTGATGAGCCACTCCAGAATCCACCTAAGCTTCAGGCTCGAATTCTTCAGAATCCACCGAAGAACAACTCTCTCTTTTGTATAAAAAACAAAACCTTTGATGTACTCTCTTTTAAACCATGAGTTGAATACTCAATAAAAATATCAAAGAAACTAACAAAATATCCCCAGATATAAACCTTAAGAACCAAAAAGAAGATCTGGAGGGTAGTTCTAGTGTTGGGAGAAAACCAACTATTTACAGAGAACCAAAAGTATTCCTAGTTTTAGAAGAAAACGAACTCCTTAACAAATCTAGAAATCTGGGTTCGTGTGGTCCGCTCGAGCGTGGGACTTCCCGCTCGAGCGGAGACTTCATATTTCGTGATTTCATATAGGCTCCACGCTCAAGCGTCGGTTTCCACGCTCGAGCGTCGAATCACACCATCCAGTATTTTTTTCAGGCAAAGCAAAGATGCTGTGAGCTTGCAAACCCCGCTCGAGCGTCCCTTTCCCCGCTCGAGCGGGAAGACCAAAACTGGAAAAACTGGAAAAGTATAACATGAGCGGGCTGCGAGCTGACCGAGCAGCTCGACCCCCGTCATAATCAGCGAAGTGGCAATCTTGAAAGCATTAAATCACAAACTTCTCTGCAAGGCTCGATTCAGGTTGGATTCACATCTAATAAACTCGTAGCCTCACTAAAATAAAAATGCGAATAAAATTACAACTCAAAGGTGTTTTGTCAAACGGGGTTGCCAAAAATAAAAACCTAACACTATCAAAACATGAGTTTAGTACTCACTCAAATCATCAAGGAAAACTCACAAAAAACTCCAAAAGAAAACCTCCTAAGAAACCCTAAGACCCTTAAAGAAGATCTAGGAAAAGTAACCATAGAGTTGGACCAACAAGTGAATTTATAGAAGCAGAGATCGTGCGGTCTGCTTGAGCGTAGGAATGGACGCTCGAGCGGGGACTCTATATCGCGTGTTCCAAACCGGGGTTCATGCTCAAGTGGAAGATCCCACGCTTGAGCGTACAAACACATCACCCAGTATTTTTGCAAACACACAAAATACTGTGAGCGTGAAAACTCCGCTCGAGCATCAATTTGTCCGCTCAAGTGGGAAGATCAAAACTAGAAAATTACAACTCGATTCAAACTTAGTTTTTCCATGGATTTTGATAACAAGGGTCCTAACAATCTCCCCCTTTGTCAAATCCCGGACAAAGCTGTTCTAAAACAATTTTCCTAACAAATTCCAAAACAAAAAAATAAAAATAAAAAACACTGAAATTAAAGACCATGAATCATGCAGTCTTGAACAATCCACCTAAAGAGATAAACACACAAACCAAAACTGTGGAACTAGGTAAATAGAAAAAGATATAGATATCTAAAAACAACCCAATATACCCATCAATATACCCGTCTATCCAAAAATAACAATATCAGGACAACTATCTTAATAAAGCATGCTTCAAGTATTCAAGTATGAACATCCAACATCCAAAAACCCATGTATCATATAAACATCAATAAAAAAAAAAATGTATCAAGTATAGACAATAATCCACTCCCCCTTTTTGTCTGAGAGAGAACAAAAAACAAGACAAACAGTAGTCCAATAAAAGAGATCTGTTCAAGAATAGAACTAGCCAAAAGCATGTCTGGGCATCAATGATCACTGAGGGGGCGGCTGTGACTGTGGTGAGGATTGCATCTGGAGAAAAGACAAGATCGGAGACAAATAAGTAGAAGACTGTGCAACGGACTCCTCAATGCACCTGGAAGAGGCCTCTAATGCAGTGAGTCGAGCATCGGCAGTAGTCTCTAGATCCGTGAGCCTGGCCACGAAAATATCCATCCAGCCCTCAAGTCGATCAAAACGAAAAACAACAGACTGCTCGAAATAGTGGAGTTGGCCACAGATAGTATGGACTGGAGGTGGCTGCTCCCCCTCACCAACAACCTCACCAGCAGCAGCTGCATCAAATGCAGCCTCCTCTGCCATAGCAGCATCACCTGTACCTGTAACGGAACGACCCATCCCAGTAGAAACCCCCCAAACATGAGACTAACTCTGGAAGACAGTCTTTTTGGTAAAAGGCCGGGAAGGTGAAGCAAACTCATCCTCGTCAAATGAGGGAACCTCAAACTTGGCGAGAAGCCGGTTAATGAGACACCCGTAAGGTAGACCAAGGTTGTTACGCTCATATGCAGCAACCATCTTCTGATGATCAAAGTGGCAAGATCAATGGAGCGATGTTGAGCAATACACTGAAGGACAAACCCTTGTTCTTGATTGATTTCTGAGCTATGGGTGGTCACGATAATGTTGGCACACACAATGAGGTTAAGTAACCGAAACTGGGGTAGGAGCTCATTTTGATTGATTAATGAGCCTGGGAGCCAAGGACGAGACATACTGCATAAAGTAGTGGCCACCTCATTAAAATCGCAAGTGGGTCTCACAGGAAAAGGATAGAAAATAGGGAAGACTTTACTAATCCCTAAAAGCTCTCTAATAAGATCAGTGGTAATAGTGATAGATTTGGACCGGACCCAAGTCTTGAATGATGGACCAATGTCATCAAGGCTCTCCATATTACAGTAGAATTCTCTAACCCAACTGAGATTTTGAAGACCCGAGAAAGAGAGTACCAAATCCTCAACCAAGGGATCAAAAAGAGGACGGATATGGATAGACTCAAAGGTGTTAGGTTGAACATTTCATTCGAGATGAACGGTTCAGGACGAATAGGACTCTTGAAACAATTTTTCTTTCTCAGCCGAGGAAAACCGGTCGGAGTTAAAGGAAGGTCGAGAGGCAGTGGACTTCCTTCTCTTGGAAGAAGACATGACTAAACCAAAAAAAAAAAAAAAACACAAAAGCCCCAACCCAAGACAAAAACTAAACTAAAAGAGGGAAAAAGAAAACATAACATTAGTAGCACAGTCAAATCTATCATCATGAGTCAGGCAAATAATGGTATAAATCAATATGGTCAATGCATAGTAATCCCAAGAGAACAAAATGCATCAGAGATGAGTCATGGTGAATATAGTAGCCACATCCAAAGACACAAATAGACTCAATGGAAATCAGTAAAACATACAACAGTAATAGATCGTAACCCATCTCAGTATGCCAAAGACTCAATAAAATAGGACAAGATTCACACAACTAATAAGACCCAACCATTATGAACATGAGTAAAGGATGAAACAAAAGTGGAAGAAAAAAAAAACTATGTAAATAAACAGAAAAACAGAGACAAAACTGAAGATAGACATACCTTAAGTGTGCAAGAAGAACAGGAATCAACAAAGAAGAGACCAAGGATGAACAATGTACGGAATCGCCAACAAACCCTAGGAGAGAGAAGGATTTTTGGGAAAAAAATGAACTGAAGAGTCGAGGGAGGGAGTTTTAAACCAAACCAGTTCGTTCGAGCGTGAGTTTGAACGCTCGAGCAGGATCCAAAGCACGCGTGGATATGCTTGAGCTCGAAAAAGGACGCTCGAGTGCCAAAACCACCCTCGTAGAACTGCAAAACACTGCACAAAAATGCTGAAAGAATGAAATCCACGCTCGAGCGTGAGATTTGCCACTCGAGCGGGGACAAAACACCCCCAAACTTTAAAACAAACCCCAAATTTTTTTTTTTAAATAAAAAAAAAAAAAAAAAAACTCAACCAAAGAAGGGTGACATGTAAAACAGAGGGGAGTACAAACGAAAGACTGTAACACTAATATGCCATGAAGCCTATTAACTGGTACAATTAAAAATTATGAACCACAAGATCATGAACAAGTCAGATAATATATAATCAATGATCATAAGCAACATGAGAATTCATAACTCAAAAACAAACATGAGAGCTCATATAAAAAATGTGTGTGTGTGATCCTTGAGAGGCCATAGAGCTAGAGTTAATCCTCGTAGTGATCGGATGGTTGGACCTCCGGCAAGAGTAACTAAACATCACGGAGAAAAGTCAAACCACTAGGAATCACAGGATATTTGTTGAGTAAACGTGGAGGCTCTCCCTCAATCAATGAGTCCTTTTTTATTATTATTATTTTTTTCAACTTTTCTTTCTTCTGGGCACTCATTGGTGGCATGCATGCTCAAGAGTATGGAGACCAAACCAGAGAAATATGAAATCAAAAAGAATGGCCTGGTTGGTGCCTCTGAGGTAGCCTTTTCCTAATGCTCGGACTTCAATGAACTGAGGGAGAAATCGTGGAAGTGAAAAATGATGGAGGATGGTTAAGAGACTCAACATCACCCATGATATACTAGTATATGTCAATTCCTCTGAAAAAGTCCAAGAAACACTCTTAGTGGTCCATAGAGAACTTTGATCACTTGTGCGGAAACCCCTGCAACAGTTTATCTCAAGGATGTGTACAGAATGAAATCATGAAGTTAATGAGTATGGGCATTCAGAATGAGCTATGAACAAAGAAGAATGAGATTTTGTAAGCAACATGAGTAGTGTTCATATAAATTTAGATGCAAAGATGACAGAAATCAATGACAATGAAATTATAGCATCCAAGCACACAATAATCCAAACACTCACACCCACTCAAGGAATAGGAACACCCTAGTTACTGAGCACTACACCCAAGGTCTTTCTAATGAACTCAAACCGAAGAAGATCAAGGGGTTTTGTAAAAATATCAGCTTTTTGATGCTCAGTGGGTACATGTTCAAGAACAACAAGGCCCTCTTCTACTAACTCTCGAATAAAATGATGGCGAATGTCAATGTGTTTGGTGCGAGAGTGTTGGACAGGATTTTTTGAAATGCTTATGGCACTTGTGTTATCACAGAAAAGAGTGAGAGTGTTCTGATCTATCCCATAATCATGAAGCATTTGCTTCATCCACGGCATTTGTGCACAACAACTCCCTGCAGCAATGTACTCAGCCTCAGCAGTCGAAAGAGAGATGGCATTTTGCTTTTTACTATGCCAAGAAACCAAATTATTCCCAAGGTAAAAACATCCCCCGAATGTACTTTTCCTATCATCAACACACCCTGCCCAGTCGGCATCAGAAAAACCAATAATTTCAGCTGTAGTATCGGTAGAAAACCAAACCCCATACTCCAATATCCCATTAACATATTTAATGATGCGTTTGACCGAAAAAAGATGAGACTCTTTAGGACTGGCTTGGTAACGGGCACACACACCTATACTGAAAGCAATATCAGGACGACTGGCAGTGAGATAAAGAAGACTCCCTATCATACTCCTATAAAGGGTAGGATCAACATCAGTACCAGAGGAATCTTTGGAAAGGGAAGACTGGTACTCATGAGAGTGCGTGCATGTTTGGCAGACGCAAGACCAAACTTTGACACAAGATTTTTGGCATACTTAGTCTGAGAAACAAACATACCCGAGGGAGACTGTTTAATTTGAAGACCCAAGAAATAAGACAACTCTCCCATCATGTTCATCTCAAACTCATGTGTCATGCAATCCGAAAAATATTTCACAAGATGATCAGCAGTGGATCCAAACACAATATCATCAACATAAATCTGAGCAACAAGAATATGAGACTTAGTATGTTTCACAAATAAAGTCTTATCCACACTACCCCTTTGAAAGTCATTATCAAGAAGAAAGGTAGTAATTCTATCATACCAAGCCCGAGGGGCTTGTTTCAACCCATAAAAAGCCTTGTCTAACTTATAGACATGGTTTGGACATTTAGGGTCCTCAAACCCTTTTGGTTGCTCAACATAAGCCTCTTCTTTCAAGTACCCATTCAGAAAGTCACTTTTCACATCCATTTGATACAATTTGAAACCAAGAAAACATGTAACACCAAGTAAAATACGAATAGATTCGAGACGTGCAACTGGGGCAAATGTCTCATCATAGTCAACACCCTCTACTTGTGTGTAGCCTTGAGCAACCAACCTGGCTTTATTGCTAACCACAGTACCGTTCTCATCAGATTTATTTTTAAAGATCCACTTAGTACCTATCACATTCATGTCTCTAGGTCTAGGAACTAGAGTCCAAACATTATTACGTTCAAATTGACCTAATTCTTCATGCATAGCATTGACCCAACTATCATCTAGTAAGGCCTCTTTAATATTCTTAGGTTCTATTAATGAAACATAACACATATGAGATACCTCATCCCGAATTTGTCTTCGGGTTTTCATTCGATCCGATACACTTCCAATCACCTGCTAAGCTGGATGATTCAGTTTCACCCTTGCTGATAGTTTTAACTCAGGACTTGTGGTGACAGAAGCATCAGAAATGGTGTCTCTCTGTGCACTCTTTGGACTCTGACTTACCTGAGAAGATGGTGTTGTCTCAACTTCTTGTGCTTGGACCTCAGCTTCTTTTTGACTTTGCGGTTCAGTATCTAGGACTGGAGACTCACCATTTTCATTCTCATTTGTTGCTGGAGTAGGGGAACCTATGTCATCTATAACCACATTGATCGATTCCATTAAATAAGAAGTTTGCAGGTTATAGACTCGAAAAGCCCTACTAGTAATTGAATACCCTAGAAAAATACTTTCATCACTTCGGGAGTCAAATTTGCCCAAAGGCTCTCTATCTTTGAAAATGTAACACTTACTCCCAAAAGTTTTGAAGTATTTTACAATAAGTTTCAATCCCTTCCACAATTCATATGGAGTTTGTAAAGTGCCGGGCCTTAAATACACGCGATTTATGACATAAACAGCAGAATTTAGGGCTTCAGCCCACAACTTTGGAGGAAGTTTCTTACTAAGGAGCATGACCTTAGCCATCTCTTGAACAACCCTGTTCTTCATCTCAACCACTCCATTTTGTTGTGGAGTGATAGGTGCAGAAAATTCATGCTTAATTCCATGCATATCACAAAAATCTGGAAACGAACTGTTTTCAAACTCACGACCATGATCAGTTTGGATTCTTATGATACGCCCAATGGAAACACCCTGTTCATTTTGGATTTTAAGGAATAAGGCCTGGAAAGCATCAAACGTATCAGATTTTTCCCTTAAAAAATTTACCCACAAAAATCGAGTAAAATTATCAACAATTAAAAAATGTATCTTTTACCTCCAATGCTTTCAGTGCAAGTGGGTCCCATAAGATCCATTTGAACCAATTCAAGAGAACGTTTGGTTGTAAAGCTGTTCACCTTTTTATGAGGGGCATGAGTTTGCTTCCCAAGTTGACATGGTCCACACACATGATTCAGATTCTTACCCAGTTTAGGTACTTCTCTCACAAGTTCATTGTTGGCTATCTTAGTTAGGTCTTTGAAATTCATGTGACCTAATCTTTGATGCCACAAATCAATGTTACTTATGATGGTTGAGTGACAAGTGAGATCATTAGTATTAACAATCTCATAACAGTTATCAGATGTGCAAACCCCATGCAAGACAGTATTTCCCTTTTCATCCAAAATTTCACATTTATTTTTTGAAAACAATACTTCATGGTGGGAATCACACATTTGACTGATGCTCAAAAGATTTACTTTAAGACCATCAACAAGTAATGCATTTTCAAGCTTGGGAAGACCAGCTACACTTATAGAGCCCTTACCAATGACTTTAGAAGTGCCACCATCTCCAAAGGTAACAATTCCACCTTCATATTTTTCAAGGGATATGAAGTAGGATTTGTCACCTAACATGTGATGAGAGCACCCACTATCAAGATACCACATATGTGAGTCACGTGCTTTTAGAGCAGTGTGAACAACTAAACAAGTCAAATCATCTTTTCTCACCCAAATCTTTTTAGTCTTAACAAAATCAGGTCTGGCGGTCTTGGTAAATGTCTTGGCATTGTGAACACCCTTATGTATCTTGGTGTTCTGCCTAGACATGTAAGGCTGTCTCCTAACCCAAAAAGTATTTGAATTTCTACCCTTTTGAGACACCTTACCAAACAATTCAAAGCAATAAGGACGAATGTGGCCATACCTACCACAATGATGACAAATAAAAACAGGTTTTACCTCCTTTTTGTTGATCTTACCTCCTTTAGGTAGATGAAGAGAGGGATCACCCTAGTGTACCTTTAACTTTCCCTTTGCTTGAGTCTTCAGGTCATGTGATGTAGAGGCTTGTCCCTTGTGAGCTGTCGTATTACCATAGCCTAGCCCACTTTTGTCATAACCTATTTGTTGAGACCCGAGGATGTCTTCTAATGATTTGGAACCTTTGTTCCACATGGCAATTGTGGCTCTAGCAATTCGGAGTTCTTCATCTTTATGACAAACCATCTTTTCCAATATAGCTTGTGACATCTCAAGGCTTTTAAGCTTCTCTTCATATGTGGAATACACTTTCAAGAGTTCATTCCTTTCAGTTTCACAGAATAGAAGTTTCCCACATAGGTCTTGTGTCACTAGAGATCTTGATGACATTCTGCTTTGCTGTTACAAGTTCTCCTTTTAGCTTGACATTCTCGCTTTCACATGCTTTGAGCTTGAGAGTGAGTTTGTCATTAATCTTGGACAAATTCAGAGATTTATCGTAAAGCTTTTCGTAAGCTTATTGTAGATCATCACCGTTAATCTCATCATTGTCTTCTGATGTTTCATCATCTTCTTTTTGCTCCTCATTCTCCTTGACCACATCCAGTCGAGCAACTAAGGCAGGAAATGTGATAGATGGTGGTGAAGATAACACTCCTCTTTCATGAAATTGCCTCAGAATGTCCCATGCATCTTTAGCCTTTGTGTAGTGAGCAACCCGTTGCTGTTCTTCATCAGAAATTGCTCCACGAATAGTAATCAGAACTCTCTGATTGCTCGGATTGTTAGCACTTTCAGCATCCTCTTCAATGGCTTGCCAGCCTTTTGGATCGAAAGCTCTCAAAAAAGCCCTCATTTTGATCTTCCAATAATAAGTAATTATTCCCATCAAATGTGGGAGCATGATACAAATTCTGACCACAAGCAAATTCCACTGGCTTCGGAAGAGGTTGAGTGAAAGTGGACCAAAATGCCATGAAAGCACTATCCCCGTCTTCACCGGATTCAGTTTCTTCGAGTTCTTGTCTCGACCCACTTTCATCATCCCGAGTCACTGTGTAGACTTTCTTCCGATTTTTTTTCAAAGAACATTCAAGGGCAATATGTCCAAACCCTTGACATTCATAACACTTGACCCCTTGCCCTTTTACAATCTTCTTTTCAATTTTTGGAGCAAGTTTTGGTGGAAAAGTTTTGGGTTTATCATTACTCTTGTCTTTTGAAATAGGGCCTCTAAAATCAGGCTTCTTTTTCTTTAAATTTTTTTTGAACTGTTTAGTAAATATAGCTGTCATCTCAGACTCTAAATCAAACTCAGTCTCAGGAGTTTTTGCAGTCCCATGAGCGCTAGTGAAAGCCACACTATCTTTTTGTTTTTCTTAGAAATCTGGTGGGCTTCATAAGTCTGCAAGTTTCCAACCAACTGATCAAGCTTGAGGGTATCAACATTCTGAGCCTCCTCAATGGTTGTCACTTTTGATTGGAACCTCTCGGGTAAAGACCTCAAAAAAATTTCAACAACTTTAGCTTCAGGGATTTTTTCACCAAGTGTGAAACAGGAATTCACGATGTCACTAAGTTTAGCATAGAAATCATCAAACGTCTCATCATCACGCATAAAAAGGGTTTCAAAGGCAGAGGTGAGACGTTGAAGTTTTGACCTTTCGACAAAAGTAGTACCCTCATGAATCGTTTCAAGAATGTCCCAAGCCTCTTTTGCTACCTCACACGTGCAAATACGACGAAACTCTTCAGGTGTGACAGAGCAAAAAAGGGAATTGAGAGCCTTACTGTTCTAACTTGAGTTTTGATAATCGGTTATGTCTCATTTATCAAGGGGTTTGGAAATATCAATACCATCAATGGTGACAATAGGTTCACTCTATCCATAGATCACATAGTGCCAAACTTTCTCATCGATGGATTTTTAAAACGCTCTCATATGAGCTTTTCAATAAGAATAGTTTGTACCATCAAGTAACGGATGTCTATGGGTTAAGTTACCTTCACGAATTGAATCCATATCACCAATCACACAAAATCACACTCATATAGTTTTGATAAAAACAAAGAATAACCTGGTCTGATACCAAATTGAAAATCCTAAGTGATTCGTGATTAGATCAAGATTAAATTACTCCAATTCCCAATCATTCAAAAAACACAACTAAATCATCAAGCACTTACGAAAGTGATTTAAATTGTTGTTTTCGAAAAACAATAAATCGACACAAACGATTTTTACGTGGAAAAATCACAATTGAAACATCTTCAATTGTGATAAAAAAAATCACGGGTGAAACGCCACTAATCAATCCACTATTGAAGAAAGAAAGATTACAAAGATAACAAACAAATTACCCAAACTCTTCCAATTTGTCTTCAAATCTTCTGTATATCTTTCACCGCAACCTTCGTCTCGGAATTGATTAGACTGAAGTTGAATCCACAACTTCTATTGTCGAATCAACGACTACGCACAATATCAAACTCCTTTGAAACTCCAAGCTTGAATCTTCGGATTCTACCGAAGAAGAACACTCTTGAATACAACCAATCATCCTCCTTGATATGTGCTTATCAAAACATGAGTTTAATACTCACTTAAATCATCAAGGAAAACTCACAAAAAACTCCAAAAGAAAACCTCCTAAGAAACCCTAAGACCCTTAAAGAAGATCTAGGAAAAGTAACATTAGAGTTTGACCAACAAGCGAATTTATAGAAGCAGAGATCGCGCGGTCCGCTTGAGCGTGGGAATGGACGCTCGAGCGGTGACTCTATATCGCGTGTTCCAAACCAAGGTTCATGCTCGAGCGAAAGATCTCACGCTCGAGCGTACAAACACATCACCTAGTATTTTTGTAGACAGAAAAAATACTGTGAGAGTGAAAACTTCGCTCGAGCGTCACTTTGTTCGCTCGAGCGGGAAGATCAAAACTGGAAAATTACAACTCGATTACAAACTTAGTTTTTCCATGGATTTTGACAACAAGGGTCCTAACACTACCTATATTTTTAAAAAAATTAACTTTCCTTAATAAATATATTTATTTGTGTCAAATCACCTCTCTAGTTTTTTTTATACATTCTTTATAAAAAAATTAAAATATACACTTATTTAAATCATCCTGAACAATCCCTAATTTTTATTAATTGACGGCACAAAATCAATTTTTTTTTAAGAGTGACTACAAATTAATAAATTTGTATCCAAAATTTACTAAGAAATAACAATAAATTGTTATAATTCATTTCACTGTTGCTCTCGTCTTTCAACAAATTGATCTCCACCACACAAATTAATTCTAGACAAATTCCTTTTTTTAAGTGTTCTTCTTTTGACGCTTTTGTGAAATGATATTTGTTTAAAAAAATAAAATAAAATATCCATGTTGCATCAAGTCCAATGGAAAGCATTCCACCACTTCAAAACAAACGATTCAAAAATAACCCCTGATGGCCCTTCAATTCCCAGTGACTTTGGCAGTGGTAGCCCTGGCTCCGGTGGCTTTAGAGGTATAATATCCGGTGCATGCAACAAAAACATGTCCGGTGGGCCCAATGGGATGTCGGGCCCCGACGGAGAAGGCATCGAAGGCCGCAAAATGTCGGGCCGCGGTGGCGACGACATAGGCAGGCCCGAGAAATCCGGCACCGTGTCGGGCAACACCGGTGGTGAATTGACCCTTTTGTGTGGTGATTGGAAAAGAAGGATGTCTTAGTCTATGATGCCAGTCGAAGGAGGTGGTCTTTATTGTGGAAAAAGCAATCAATGGAGAGGATGTTGGCCACTCATAAACACCATCTTTAGCATGTCCTCTCAGCAACGTTGTCCCTGTGCGAAGTTCCTTCACAAGAAAAGAATTTGGTAAGAACTCTATGCAAACTTTGTTAGAGCTGCAAAACTGAGATATAGAAATTAGATTCTTTTGCATAGAGAGTACATAGAGACCATTGTCTAATGTAAATGTATTCTGAGGGATATATAGAGAGGTAGAATCGGTGTGAGTGATGGGAAGATTGGAGCCATCGCCGATCATGATATCATCAGTGCCTATGTAAGGAATATGCAGTGAGAGCTTACTGAGGTCACAAATGACATGGTTAAATGCATCGCTATACAGAAGCCATGATGGATTGGTGGAAGGATTGGTGGCAAAATGGGTTTGTGGTTGCCATAGAGTGGTAGCTGGAGATATGTGGGATGTGGGAGACATCTGGACTGGGACTAGCCAAAAGGAAGGGCACCGCTTGGCTATATGGCCTTGCAGTCTGCAGATCTGACAGTGACCAAGATATGGTTTGGGAGGAGGTCGAGGGCCTTGTGGGGTAGAGGAATCTACATTGGTAGCAGTAGGTGGACGTTGGGCAGAAGGGTATGGTGTACGCCAGTTGGTGTTGGTATTGCGTTGAGGATTGAAGGGGCGCCAATGTTTGTTGGATTTGGATGTGGGATTTGTTGGGATCGGGGATCCCCCCAAGACCTTTGCGGAAATTAAACCAAGCAGAAAAACACACCCACACTCAAGGAGACACAATATTTTACGTGGTTCGGCCTCAATGCCTACGTCCACGGGAGAGTAGCCGGTTTTCACTATACCAATTTGGAGATTACAGAAAGATTACAATAGAGGAGGAGCTCACACTCTCCTCACTCACACACTCTCCCGTCTCCCTCGCTCACACCGAGGGAGACGGGTCTCTCCGTCTCACATCTCAACACCTCTTTGGCAGTTGGCTCTCTTCTCTCTACATCACCTCATCTTCCTCACCTCAATTTATACACAATTGAGGGAGGAGGTGATTGGCCATCACCTACTCCATACCACTCTTGAGTCTCTAATGGGGTGGGTGAAGTGGAGCAAATGGACCTTCCATTTGGGTAGTGGATGGTGCTGCACTACCATTGTGCTGCACTAACAATTTATTGGGTTGAAACCAACAAATCACCCCCTCAACCCATATGAGGTGATCCACTACATCCTCAATTTTCCTTGCTCGGAACTTATTTCTGAACTATCAGCCTTTGCCCTCTGCACTTTTGAACAACTTCCTAGCGTTTCCACATACGCTTGTTGTCTGTGCTGCAATCCCTGATGTTTGGTTATATCTTACTTGTACGTCCGTACTGATGTTTGACAGTTAGCCCTTCTGCCAAGACAACTTCCACCGGTCTGTACAAGTTACCACTATGCAACTCTATCCTCTGCTGCCATGGAAAGAAACCACCATAGAGAAATAAGACTTGCCACTCCTTGGCACGCACTCTTGCGTTTTACTTGTCTCAATTTCTCTGTCTGGAAGTTCCTGTGAACTTTCAACAACCCGCTGCTGCACACTCTTCTTGCGCCTCTGTACGATACTCTACCGTACCCTTGCACTACTGCACGTCTGCATTTGTGCCCCTGCGCTTAGTATGCTCCTCTGCAACTATTGTTCTACACGTCCACATACCACCAGTACTTACTCGTATACAGTAGCTCCAACAGCTACAGCATTTTCCTGAGCCTGAACTGGGTGTTGCCAAATCATCTATCCGTCGATGAATGGTCTTCTCTTTTGATTGAACCAAATCCTCCGATGACGTCAACAACCAGGAAAGTTCCCAGGAAAGACTGGTGGGGTCACACTCGGTCCCACTTAAGAACCAGTCTCCTTAGACACTGTCTTTTTGACAGAACTTTCCTAGACATTGTTGATCTTGAGATAATCATACCTGCAATCCTCTGATCGCCCCTGACCAATCCTAATCTCCCTCGATCTGCCATCAAGCCTGATCTCCTCTGGTCTTCAATGATCTATCTCGAGTTGTACTTGGTTGTTCAATCTGGTTAGAATCTACCCATTCTAACCTCTTCAGTGACTCCGCAGCGTTCCACAATATCCGACAACCTCCCTCCGAGTATTAAAGATGACAAACTCCCATGTTTTGACAATCTTTCCAAACCGTTCAGAATTTCACTATTCTGACCTCGCGGTTGCGTCCGGAACGGTCCGATTAGCTAGGACCAACCTTCGCTGCACTTCAGGGGACCTCACTGAAAAATATCCCCGAAAGCTGGGCCACACCACAATTTTCTGAAAATTCTGGGCCAAATTGCAATTTTCAGAAGTTCAGGGAATATTCTGTGTACCAACAGAATATTCCGTCCACTGCACCCGATGCCGTCCGTCTCTTCAATCTGCCTTTTTTTTACAGAAACTCCGTCTCCAAAATCTGACCGTACAGATGTGTCCGGAATACTCCAAATAGTCTGAAACCACTATTGGATCGCCAAAAACGGACTCCAAATGACTGAGATCAAGCCAAAACATTTTGTACGCCTCAGATCTGCGGCTGCACCATAGCCGCGAAGCACCGGATCCATTCTCCACTGCGGCTGCACCTTAGCCGCGTAACACAGGATCCCTCCTCTGTGCTGCTGACGTGTCTGCTGACGTGGCACTCATTACCGACGTGGCATTGACATGGGCCGCCACGCGGTGATGACGTGGCCGGGTGACGTGGCCGACACGTGGCATCCTCTTGCTGACGTGTCGCCACGTGTCTGATGACGTGGATGCCACGTGGCTGCTGACATGGCTCTGGCCTGGCGAATCAACGGCAGCCACGTGGCGACGGCTGCTGACACACTGCCTGCGCGTGCCTAGCGCGCGTGTGCTGCACGCGCTTCCCTTCCACTCGTCTTCCTCCTCTGCGCGCGCGTGTGGCGCGTGGCCGCGCGTCAGCCGAAGCGCCGGTTCATCCAACGGTGCGTGGGGCGCGTGCCTGCGAGTGGGCCTCATGCGCCACCTTCTAGGGGCGCATGAGGGTGCGTCTGTGCTCCGATTGGGCTCTTCTTTGCATTTCTGGACTCCTCTCGTCGAGCCCTTGCTCCTGGTATGCGCAAAACTCGATTTCGAGCAATTCGATTTCTGGGCAGATTCGGATTTTGCACTGTTTTGGTTCCGAAACGCCACCGATGAGGCTCTGATACCAATTGTTGGGATCCGGGATCCCCCCAAGACCTTTGTGGAAATTAAACCAAGCAGAAAAACACACCCACACTCAATGAGACACAATATTTTACGTGGTTCGGCCTCAATGCCTACGTCCACGGGAGAGTAGCCGGTTTTCACTATACCAATTTGGAGATTACAGAAAGATTACAATAGAGGAGGAGCTCACACTCTCCTCACTCACACACTCTCCCGTCTCCCTCGCTCACACCGAGGGAGACGGGTCTCTCCGTCTCACATCTCAACACCTCTTTGGCAGTTGGCTCTCTTCTCTCTACATCACCTCCTCTTCCTCACCTCAATTTATACACAATTGAGGAAGGAGGTGATTGGCCATCACCTACTCCATACCACTCTTGAGTCTTTAATGGGGTGGGTGAAGTGGAGCAAATGGACCTTCCATTTGGGTAGTGGATGGTGCTGCACTACCATTGTGCTGCACTAACAATTTATTGGGTTGAAACCAACAGGATTGGCGATGGCTTGAAATTGGTGCTGCTCGGGTATGTTTGATTGAAGAGAGACTTCAAAGTTTAGAAGTTTTTCATGGAATTCTTCAAAGGTAATGGAGTTATCTCGTGCTTGGACAGCACGGACTAATTCTTTATAGTCATCACTAAGGCCATCGAGAATTTTATCGGTGATTTCTTCTTCATCAATTGGGGCTCCAAGAAGAGCAAGATCATCTGCTCTGGTTTTGACTATTTGCATAAATTCAGTGATGGTAAGGGAACCTTTGATGGTATTTTTGAGTTGATTTTTGACTTGTTTGATGCGGCCACGAGAGGGTTTGGCGTAGGTATTGGCTAGGATGGTCCAGGCTTGTCTAGAGGTCTTGGCTTGAGCTATGAATGGAATGATGGTTGGTGAGAGGGAGCCAATGATTGCATTAAGGATCAACTGATCCCGACGGGTCCATAGAACATAACTGGGGTTTTGTCTGGTTGTATTAGATTGTGTAATGGTGGCTAATGGACATAGGTTGGAGCCATCAACATAGCCAAGTAGGTCGTAACCAAGAAAAAGAGTTTGGAACTGGAGTTTCCAGGAGAGGTAATTGGTGGAGGTTAGTTTGAGAGGAGTTTGTGCAGCAACATTAATGCTGATAAGTGTTTGGTTCGGTTCATTGGTATTGAGAATAGTTGGACTGGTGTTTTCGGTGGCCATGAGGTGAAGAACAGAGAAGATAGATTGAGGAGAAAAAAAAAGGATCGGTTACAGCTCTGATACCATAACAGAGGAATGCTTAAAAGTATATCTTCTATTAACATTCACAATAGTTAAATACAAGAATGAGATAACAACTAATTCCTAAAACTAAGGGTTAATAATACAAGAATGAGATAACAACTGATTCGTAAAACTAATGGGATAACAAAATTAATTACAAGCCATAACCTCATTCAAAACTCATCTAATTTTGCAACCTTGTTCAACACACATCCTTGAATAATTTACTCTGGACAGTAGACCTTCATAAATACAGAGAAATTGTGGAAGAAACGAATCAAAGTAAATAATTTAGCCTCTTAGTAGCATAAACTCAAACAACCAACAGGGCCAAAAAAAATAAAATAAAATAACAGAAGACCAAGTTCAGAAGCTCCAATCTATAACCAATATATTGTTTAGACGAAACTCATTAGCACCAAGGTTGCAAACCTTCTGATTTAGAATGTTCTTTGCAATTTTGAGTTCTCCTCTTGAGAATGTACTTCCAATAAAACTAGGCAAATGGAACAAAGACATTTTTTTGAAAAAAGTAATCAATATTTAACAGAAGAATGAGAAAAAAAAATTAAAAAAAAAAAAAATTGTTAAGAAGCAAACAGAGTTAGAGTTGCAAATAAACTTACCAGATTTTTCCCATCCTTTTTCTTGTTATTCCGATGGGTGCTGAAGAACTCCCTGCACTACAAGCAACTCAAATATTGAAGTTAAACACCTGACAAGCTAAATAAAACAAAACAAATCAAGAGTAATCAAATGTAAATCGAAGTAAAAGCAGAACAAATAAAACAAATCACATCTTGACAAATGAAACAGATCCCTAGTTCTGGATCATGCTTGGGACACTATCTGATGAATACTGTCTACAAATATTTTAGTAGCTAAAGATTGTACATTTAGGGACTAAATTTATTTTTTAGTCACCCAACACCCTATGTTCAACGACTAAAACTCAATTAGTCGCCAAAAATAAAATAAATACCGAATAAATTATTTTTAGTAGCTAAAGATTGCACCTTTGCCGACCAAATTTTTTTTTAGTAGCTAAAGTGTGTACCTTGGCCGACCAATTTTTTTTAGTAGCTAAAGTGTGTACTTTTGGCGATTGAATATTTATTAGTTGGCATGTTTAGTCACCAAATGTGTATTTTTCTATAGTGAAAAAGTCAAGAAAACTTATTGGTGCATCCATCTTTCTAATAGGACTTTTCGGTCATTACTCTAGGATATATGTCATTTGAAGTCTAACTTGGCACAATAATAGACCAAATATGCATAAGATAATCCGGACACTTGGTCATTAAAAACAATGGACCAAATATTGTCATTTGGAATCTAGCTTTATAGGAATGTCTAAATTCTAGGTCAGTCCAATTAATTTAATATATATATATATATATATTTTGGAGGGATATTAAATAAATTGAGGCTTTTTAATAATTATTTGAAGTTTGGTTATTGACAAAATCAAATACTAAAAATGAGCTTAAACCAAAGCTTCAAAAAGCAGTGTTATGTAACGGTTGCGGCCATTACGTAACAATTATGGTGGTAAGCGCTACCTGTTACACCTGCTTTGGCAGTGTGACGAAAATTCACATGTGTAACGGCCAGTTCGGTGTCACGTAACAGCCATAGCCAAGGTTTCGAAAAGCGGTTGTGGTCACTATAACAATTATGGGGCGCGGTTGCGGTTGCGGTTGCGGTTGCAGTTGCGGTTGCGGGGGTGTAAAGGCTGTAGTGTAACGGTTGCAGTAATTAGAACCGTGAATTTTTTAATTTTTCGCACAATTTGAAAAAACCTTACCGATACGCATATATTTTTTTTTTTAAATCATATTTATTAGGGTTTAAAATAGATTTTGATAAATTTTTCTTAGTTTTTAAGTATGATTCAATATACTTCATATTTTTAAATTACTATAAAATGAACTTTTTACATTTTATTTCAATAGTTAATAACTTTAAGAATGATTAATTTTAAATGTCTATAAAATTATTTTTGACCAATACCTGAACTAACTAAATAAAAAATATTTACAATTATTAAATGAAATGATTATAAAAAAAAAATTGTATCATAAACAAAAATTATTTTTGAGTTAATATTTTTTTTTTAAAAGACACTTTTTTAGACAACACTTTATAGTTAACTAAATAAAATTATTTACAATTAAGTATTAAATGAAATGATTTTAAAAATCAGTTATTTTTTTAAAGATATTTTTTAGGCAACACATTATAGTAACAAAATAAAAAATATTTATAATTAAATATTAAATAAAATGATTATAAAAATATATATAACCATTGTTTATATATTTTTTATTTTACATGCTAATGTAATGAAATAAAAATTAAAAAATAAATTATAAAGAAAAAAATCCTTACAAGGTTTTTTTCTTTGGGCTTTGATCACTCGAGCATTCGTTCTTTTTTTGTAAGATTTTTTTTTTTTCCTTTTTTTACAAAGGAAACTATTCAGAATATTGTAACGGTGTGTAAAGGGTCTTACAGCTGTTACAGTATCGCTACGGCCAAGGTTTCAAAAAGCGGTGTTACATAATGGTTGTGGCCGTTACGTAATGATTGCAATGGTAAGCGCTACCCGTTACACCCACTTTTACAGTGTGACAAAAATTCACATGTGTAACCGGTCGTTTCGGAATTACATAACAGTTGTAGCCAAAGTATCAAAAAGCAGTGTTACATAACAATTGTGGTGGCAAGCTTGTTTATTGAATTATCCCAACCGTCTAGTTCAAACTTATTTACTTACTCATTGAACCAAATTTTTGAACTTATTTATTTACAATTTTTATAGAGCGAAGCTTGCGAACAATTTGGTTAAGGAAAAATTAGAGTGAAAGAAAGTTTAATTTATTTGAAAACTAACAGTTGATCCGTTTAATGCACGTGTTATTTTTTTTAAAAAAATATTTGATGGTACAATATGTGTTATAAAAGAAAATTTTAATTTTAATATAAAATTAAAATTAAAATTAAAATATGATTTTAATTATTTATTTTAATAATATTAGTACTATCATTCTATAAAATTATTACTTGAATACTTTTATATATATATATATTAATTTCGATTAAATTATTTTTGAAAATTTTAGTTCTATTGTATTATAAATATGTAATTATCATATAATAATTTTTTTATGATATATATTAAATTATAAATTTGTTAAATCAATACTCATTTTAATATTAAAAATAGTAGTTAAATTAGAAGAAGAATTAGTAACATACAATTAAAAGTAATTCTAATTATTTAATTTTCTTTTATATTCATTTGGAAAATAAAAATATGTAGAAATAGAAATTATATAAAATTTATTAAAAAAAATTAAATATATATATGTTGTAGTTCGATTATCATATAATGATTTTATATGATATATATATATACATTAAATTATAAGATTGTAAAATAAACACTCTTAATTAAATTAAAATATTAACTATATAAAAGAAATTCAACAATGATTAACTAAGAATGAATCGCATAACAACATCTAAACTTAAAAGGAAAAAATAATGAAAACATCCAAACGATATATACATCTCAGTATGTGAAGTGATTAATCATCTGTAATATGATGTCAAAACATAAAAGAACTTATTGTTCAACAATTGAAAAAGTAACTCAAGGAATAAATCTAAACTTTAGAGGTTCCTCGAGAGTATCATTGGTGTACATGTTTTTCCTCATGTGTGTTGTGATTATATAAAATAATGTAGAAAATAAAGTATAATTTCATACATAGAATCACTATAATGTAGAAAATAAAGTATAATTTCATACATAGAATCACTATAAAATTTAAATGACAAATTCATAATATAGAATTGGTATTAGGTATAGAATAATGTACGAGAAAAAAAAATGGGCGGTAATTTAACATTAAAAACAAAATCGTAGGGTTTGAAGATTATCTCAATTAATTTACCATGCAAAATATATGAAAAAGAAATATTTGTCAAATAGAATCTATATAAAATAGGTAAAGTTAGTATAATTTAAATTAGGTTTGAGTTTTTGTATAACTCTATATGTAATTAAGAAAATGGTTAATTGTTAAAAAGTCCAAGTTAAGGACGGTATAAGGCATGAGGTCCAGTGAATATTTTTTATTGGTAAGAGGTCCACTATTTGTGAAATAGTTTGGTGAGAAGCCATTTTGCTTGTTTTGAAGGACATTTTGTTTTTAATTTTACCTTTTAATTTATCTATTAACTTTTTTTATCTGTTGCCTTTCGTTGACTATTTGTTCAAATTTTTTGACTATCTATTCAATTTTTTGTCTTTTTGTTCAAATATTTTTTTAGCTGTTGAATTTTTTTCTTCTGTTGAATTTTTATAATTTATTTTTTCTATCTGTTCTAATTTTTATCTGTTTAACTCCTTATTTTTTCCCTATCTGTTTCTCTCTTGAAAAAATCTTTATTTAATTTGGACAGATCGGAGACAACCTCTTATCTATACAAATTTTAGTTGCAAAAATCTAGTTTGCATAGATAAAATCATATACATTAGTTTCATCATCATCATCAAATTTTTCTTTGCCCAAATACAAATCATCAAATAGTTGAAATACACACACAACAACAATAGTACCTATACATACAAATGGATCAATATTTGAATTTGATAAAAGAATTGGTGAAGCATTGAATCAAAAAAATTCATTAAGAAGTTAAGAAACTCAATAAAAATAAGAAATAAAAAATTCCTATTATTTATTGATACACAGAAAACAAGTACTTGTTCTTCTTTAGAAGTCCTAGAGAGATGATCGGTGAGTCTAACACTTGTGCAATTCCTTCACCACATCAGTGAATACTGCGGTAGGATAGTTAATTCCCACTCTCCTCTCTTCATCTCTCTCTAGTCTATTTCAACAGAATACGGGGTCACTGCTGTGACCCGCCCTACTGTGCTTAAAACGGCACAGTTTCACCCCCCCTTTTTTTATTACTATGTTTTTTGACATGATAAATTACACTTTGCCCTATATTTAGGGTTTAATTTTTAAAATTTATTTATTTTTTTATTTTAGGGTTTAGGGATAAAATTTATTTTTTTAATTTTAGGGTTCAACGTTTAGGGTTTAATTCTTAAAATTTATTTTTCTTTTATTTTAGGGTTTAGGGATAATTTTTATTTTTTTTTATCTTATTGTTTAGAGTTTAGGGTTTAGGGTTTAATTCTTAAAATTTATTTTTTTTTTATTTTAGGGTTTAGGGTTTAATTATTAATTTTTATTTTTTTATTTTAGGGTTTAGGGTTTAGAATTTAGGGTTTAGGGTTTAGGGCAAAGTGTAATTTATCATGCCAAAAAACAGAGTGAGAACATGAAGAAAAAAAAAAAAGAAGTTGAAACTCTGCCGTCTAAGGCACAGCAGGGGGTCACAATTTATAAATCAAACAAAAGAAATTTTTTTACTTTGTTATCATTTCTTGTCATTTCTCACCAAATCACCCCATTCAAATGGAATGTAATTTCTTTTTATCTCTATCCTCTCTTCCTCTAGCTGGAAGCTTCATTATAGTTAGACAGCAAGTGAACTTTTGTTATTGCGACATGACACACCTTGTGCTTGGAGAGAACCTATCTAAACAAAACTACTTAACGTCTTTAATGGCTTGTGAGGTAGGCGGTTAGAAGCCAGTGATACGCAAGCATGAAGGTGAAGGGATAAACATCAAAGGTTGGATTCAGGCATCTACACGGTTTTTGTTGATAATCTACTAGAGTCAAGGGACCCAAAAGGGTTGTATACTTTGTTCACTGACTTCGGAGTGGTGCAGGATGTATTCATACCACATAAAAGAAGGAAGATGATGCGCTCTAGGTTTGGATTCGTGAGATATAATTATTCAATCGCAGCAAGCATGGCAGTCCAGAAAGCAAATGGATTGTGGTGTGACAACAGAGCTTTGACAGTGAAAGTTGCAGAGTTTGTTCGACGTGTAGAAGCACAGAAAAGGCCTTTACAGAATTCAACCCAAAGAAAGGAAATGGGAGGTATGGGAACAGTTTCTTGGAAGCTAAAAGGTAAGGAATCTTTTGCCCAGGTTGTAAGTGGGAAAGGGTTTGTCGCTAGTGCAACCTTAACTGTAAAAGTATATGAAGCAGGGAATGGACGACTGTATAACAGTGCCATTGTGCGATTAAAACCATGGTGCTGTGGGGCAGATTTCAAAAAGAATTGAGGTATAGAGGCATGGAGGATATTGAGGTTCGAGAAGGAGGGGGTAGAGACATGATTCTATCATTTCCATCGGTGGAAAGCATGCGAGAAAAACTTAAGCAAATGGAGGTTTGGGTTAAGGAATGGTCTGAATCGGTTACACAATAGAAACAGGGGATAGCTATTGCATAAGAAAGAGATGTATGGTTGAGCTGCTATGGGGTTCCCTTAAACGTATGGAACAACAACACCTTTTATTCAATAGGCAGATTATGGGGGGAAGTCATTGGTCTAGCTGATGATACGTCCAATATGGAACACTTGATCTGCAGCAAGGTAAGAATAGTCACGAAGTGTATGGAATCCATCAACAAAACAATCAATTTGGACTACAAAATGGTACTTTATCCGATAAAATTTTGTGAAGATTAGATCGTTACTGCGAAGGTGGTGAATAAGCACTGTATTTGCCATCATCAACATAGTAATAGTGCCAAACATAGTTCTTATGGGGATGAAGCTACCCAGACAATAGAAGCAGAGAGCAAGTAGGAAGATGGTGATGATGACGTGGAGACACAAGTTGGCAATGAGGTGGATGATAATGGTGACATAGCAGTAAGGATAAGTGACACAAGGAAAGATGATTATAATGGCAGGGAAGGGAAGGCTAACTCTAAGAGTACATCTGTGGTGGCTGAAACTGTCAGCGGTATGGGGAAAGCATGCAATTTCTGGGGACGCATGCGTGGGTACGGAGGTAACTCTAGTGATGAGCTCTATTAACATTCAAAATGGAGCGAATAGGGCTGTTGATGATGATATCAGTAACCCAGGCCTCTTGAAAAAGTCTAAGTGGATTTGACTTAATAAGGCCTGGGCTCAACATTGAGATTGTCTTGACTAAAGCACCTGAAATTAGAACACTAGGGGCCCAATCCAACTTAGAAAATTTTATTCAACCTTGTAGTGGTGAAGAAACACTAGCTCGAAATGGAAGAGAGGTAAGCAGTGAGATATTGGGTTCTTCTATAGAATCAATTCTGAAGAGAATAGCCAGTAAGAGGGAGCAAACACAAGAACCCTCTAGCAATCATCACAAGAAAAAAGGTAGTCCCCAAAGGGATAAATCTATGGCTGGAACTTCTCTAAATTAGAAGAAAGGAGTTGTGTTTAGGTCGGCAGTGGCAGCACTCTCACTCTCAGCGGCAACTGAATCAAGCAATAGCAGACTGCTACTCACTGAGGCTGAAGCATCACTCCAAATTAGGCGCATCCTTGGTGTGAACTGTGAAGGAAATGAAGATGTAGTCCTTAGCAAATTAATGGATTTGGAAGCAAAGGACAAGGAAAAAATGAGGAACAGGGGTGGGGATGCCTGTTAAGCAGTTGTTCTGGGTGTTTAGGAGCTGAAAAGTGTCTATTAATGAAGCTTTTATCTTGGAATGTAAGAGGGTTAGGAAGGCCTGAGAAAATGAAGAAGCTTAAACAAGTGTTTTGTGAAAGAAGGGTTGATATGGTGCTACTACAAGAAACCAAGAGATCCACAATTGATGAAAAGTTTGTCAAATCAATCTGGGGTAGAGAACAAATGGATTTCATGGCAGTTGATTCAGTAGGAGCTGTTGGTGGCCTATTATGCATCTGGAACCCATAAGTATTTTAACTAGTTGATTACTGTAGCAATAGGAAATTCATAATTTTATCAGGTACTCTCTATAACAGTTTTGATTGTGCAATTTTAAATATTTATGGTCCAAATGATATGGGGAGGAGAAAGGTGGTGTGGGATAGCTTGGTTTGATTAAAGTTGGTATACAATAAACCTTGGTGCTTGAGAGGGGACTTCAATGAGATCAAGAATATATCAGAAAGGAAGGGGTGTTCTAGGCAAGATAAAGGTATGAGGGAGTTTAATGAGTTAATTGATAAACTTGAAGTTGCCGATTTACCAATGATGGGAAGAAAATTTACCTGGTGCAATTCTCAGGAGGGGGAGAAGTGGAGTAGAATTGATAGGTTTTTGCTTATTCCAGAATGGCTACAAATGTTTAATTTTAAGCTTTGGGGGCTGCCTCAAAAGGTCTCAGATCACTGTCCTATTCTGTTGATGGAGGATGAGAGAGATTGGGGTCCAACTCCATTTCGATTTCTAAATGCTTGGACCCTACATCCAAAGTTCAGGTCTTTTGTGGAGAATACGTGGGTAGAAGCTAATGTGGTGGAATGGGCTGGTTTCAAGTGTCTACAGAAGCTCAAAATATTAAAACTGGCATTGAAGCAGTGGGCTAAAGAAGTCTTTGGTGATGTGGAGCATAAACTTAATCAAGTAGAAGTGGATATACATGCACTTGATATAAGTGCTGAAGAAAGACCATTATCTGAGACAGAGCAAGCTAGAAGAAGAGAGGCCAAAGGCGCTGCTTGGAAACTAAGTAAAATGGTGGAATGGGCATGGATACAAAAATCTAGAATCAAGTGGTCAACACAAGGAGATAAGAACACAAAATTTTTCCATATTATGGCTAGCTCTAGGAGAATCAGAAACTCTCTATGCTCAATAATAGTTAATGGAACTGTTAAGGAGGATCTTGTGGAGGTGAGAGCTGTTGTTCAACAACATTTTATTAACCAATTTACTGAATCATGGCACAATAGACCAAGGCTATTTGGGCCTTTCTTATCCATTGGGGGTAGAGAAGTTGTTGAGCTCTTGGAAGCTGAGTTTTCAGAAGTTGAGATTGAAGCTGCAGTTAAGAGTTGTGAAGGAAACAAAGCACTCAGACTTGATGGGTTTAATCTTATGATGTTTCAAAAGTGTTAGAAGGTAATCAAGGCAAATGTGCAGCAATTCATGAAGGAATTTCATCAAAATGCAAAATTAGTCAAAGGTATTAATAGCTCTTTTGTTGCTCTGATTGCTAAGAATGAGAACCCCTCTGGTTTGAATGATTATAGACCTATTAGTCTCATTGGCTCTTTGTATAAAATTTTGGCAAAAGTATTAGCAAACAGAATCAAAACAATGTTGCCTAGAATCATTAGTGTTACACAATCAGCATTCATTGGGGGGCAGAAACATCTTAGATGGGATGTTGATAGCCAATGAGATTGTGGATGGCTGGAAGAAGAGTAGAAAGAGTGGCATTGTCTTAAAGTTAGACTTTGAAAGAGCTTATGACTTAATCAATTGGAATTTCTTATTTACTATGCTTTCAAATTTTGGTTTTTGGGATAAATGGGTAAGTTGGATTGAGGGAGTGTGTCTCATCAGCCAAAGTTTCTATTTTGGTAAATGGTTCGCCAACCTCGGAATTTAGCCCACAACGAGGTCTTAGACAAGTTGACCCACTATCGCCCTTCCTTTTTAACATTGTGATTGAGGGCCTAAATATCCTACTGGAAAGAGCAAAACAGGTGGGGTTGATCAAAGGGGCAACAATTGGATCAAGTGCATTTAGGATCACTCACCTGCAATTTCTATTTTGTGAAGCTGATATGGGGGAGGTTAATAACATAAAGAGGATCTTGAGATGCTTTGAAGTGTTGTCAGACCTAAAAATTAACTATCATAGGAGTGTGGTGTATGGAGTTGGGTTAACGGATGAAGCATCCAAGGAATTTGCTAATAAGCTCAATTGTTTACATCAAAGTTTGCCTCTAAAGTACTTAGGACTCCCTTTGGGTGCAAGTCCAAGGAGAAAAAGGACCTGGTAGCCAATGTTAGACAAATACAAACAAAGACTTGCTTCTTGGAAGAGAGGATTCCTCTCTTTTGTTGGTAGGGTGACTTTGATTAAATCTATGTTGTCTGGCTTACCAATTTATTATTTATCTTTGTTCAAAATGCCAGCAAGGGTTGCTAAGGAATTTGTGACAATTCAATCCAATTTTCTATGGGGTGGGGATGGCCTTAGAAGGAAAATACATTTGGTCAAATGGAAGGACATTTCAAAAAGCAAACAGCATGGGGGGTTTAGGTGTTAAAAGGATTAGACTTATGAATGATTGCCTCTTATTGAAATAGTGGTGGAGGTTTGGGGCTAAACCTAATACTCTATGGAAACAGGTGATATATAACAAATACAATCAGGTGGGTGTTGGGTGGTGTCCAGAACCTATTGATAACATTAGGAACTCATGTATCTGGGCTGACATTTTGGGTGTTGCAAGAACCAGACCTGAATTGGTGGAATTCTATAAAGAAAACTCTGCTCCAGTGATTAGGAATGGGAAAAACACTCTGTTCTGGAAAGGTAAATGGTGTAATAATGTGTGCTTGATGGAAGTTTTCCCTAGGCTCTATTCCTTGTCTTTGGATAAGTTTGAATCTGTGAATGTGATGTATATTAGAAGAAATAGCAAGGTGGAGTGGAACCTTAATTTTAGAAGATCAATCTTTCTGTGGGAGGTGGAGGAATTGAATAAATTGAAACTGCTGCTAATTAATGCTCCAGCTCTTAGGAAAAATCTGGCTGATTCTTTGCATCGGAAAGCAAACCCATCAGGAAACTTCATTATTTCTTCTGCTTATAAGTGGTGCGATAATTCCTTAGGTACAGTGTGTAAGGTAACAGATCTTATATGGAACAATGTATCTTCACTTAGAGCTCAATTCTTTGGTTGGTTGGCATGGAAAAGGAGGATAAAGACTTCCAGTTTTTTGCAACAAATTAGAGTGCTCTCTAATGAGGCCAATGTGAATTGCATCTTTTGCAATATGGAAGTGGAGAGTGTCAATCGTGTGTTTCTGGTTTGTCCTTTTGTTTGGAAGGTTTGGTCACATATGCTAAAATGGTGGGGTTTGCAATGGGTTCAACCTGGTACTATACACTGTTTATTAGAATTGTGGGCAGGTACAAGGCTGAAAAAACAGGAGAGGGTGTTCTGGAAGGCCATGCCTCTGGCTGTGCTTTGGTCCATCTGGAATCTAAGAAATGATTGCATTTTTAATGGCATTCATCCAAATTTTAAAGAGCTGTGTGAGGTCATTAAAGTGCTAGTTGCGATGTGGATCAAAGCTTTTGTTTCTTCTTTCTCAGGATATTGAGTAACTAATATTGTGAACAACCTGCAACAAGTAAAGTTCAGCAGTATGGAATTTATGTTGCTGTCCTGTTCTTCATACTGCTGCCTTTTTGTTTTTGTTGGTCAGAATGTGCATTGGTGGAGGTTGAGATGGCCATGAGCTTTTGGAATGTGGCCTTGAGTTTTGGTGTTGTTTTTTGAAGGGTGGTCTGCATCAGTGTGAGGCTTGCTAGACGAGGATGTGCTGCTACTTGATCTTTATTCTGGTAGATGCAGGCAAGTTCAGCTTGCAGGAAGAATAGTTCATCAGTGTGGTTTGCATTGGTGTGAGGTCTGCTCGGTGGGAAGATTGGGCTTAAGGACTGGGGTTTATCAAATTGTTGATGAGGTATATGGGTGAAAGTGTACATTAAACCACCAGGTTCAATATTGCATTAGAAATAGGAGTTGAGCTATTCATATATCAGTTTGTTTAATTAGTTGAATTCTTCATATAGGAGCAGTATGCACTGGAATCCGTGTAGATGGCTGAGGGTGGACTGAGCAGGGCAGCTACTGTGATGGTGCTTGTTGTTGGTGAGTTTGGCTGCTGTTTTTTAGGTGTTTTGTTTCTTGGCTACTCAGCTATGCTCACTGCTGCTGGAATGCTTTGCTTAGGTAGTAGTCTGTTGGTCAGCTAAGCTTTATTATTGGTCTGTCTTGTTGGTTTTTTTTTTTTTTTTTTTTGTTCTATTTGATATGTTGGCTGATATATAGAGCTGAGATAGAATCTGGTGTGACCTGCTGTTGGTGTGTTTGCTTTAGGTTCTCAGCTAGCAGCAGCATTGGTAGGGCGGTTGAGTCTGCTATTCTTTGTTGCTCAATCTTGTTGTTATTGTTGTGGTGTTTGGTCTGTTTTCTTGTTGGTTTCTTGCCAACTCTAGGGGTGTTAGCAAATGATAGGTTGGGCTTTTTGATGCCAACCTAGTTGGGATGATTTAGTTCATTGTGATGCTTTTGCACTTCCCTTTCTTTATTGATGTATTTTGTTTTGTACTTTGTACTTGATTCTTAGATCAATAAAGTTTCTTTTTTGTCGATCGAAAAAAACGAGGGGTCACAACAGTGACCCCGTGTCCATTTCAATAATGTCTCAGTTTGAACTCATTAATGTTATCACTATTTCCAAAAGCCACATATATATATATATATATACATACATATGGATCTATATATGTATAGATAAACACATACATGAAGAGAGAAATAAATAAGAAAATGTGTATAAATAAACACATTTTATTGTGTGTGTGTGTGTGTGTATATATATATTATCTAATAGTATCACCAGGTCAATTTTCTTTTCAATTTCTCCCAAATTTTTCTGAAAAAAAAATCTCATCAATGTATATAACTCTCTATATATTTCTTCAAGTTTTATGCTGTGGAATTAGTATACAGAGATTTAAAGCCAAAAAACGTGCTGGTCCAAGAAAGCGAACATTTAATGCTTATCGATTTCGATCTCTCAGCAAAACTCTTTGTAAAATCTGTCCAAACTCTTCTGATTGTGAAATCGGTACCATCGACTAAACCGAACTCTTTACACCCTTATGCATGACTATAATATGGTAATGTTACATGCACTAATTAGTATACTAACACTAATTATGATATTATTATTAACCCCGCTCATTATACAAATTACAAATATCAAAAATATCTTAAATTATGCCAAATCAACTGTACACTAGTTAATATACTAGTTGGTACATATAGCATTATTCACTATAAAAATACGATGCAAGTTACGCTAATCAAGCTAAGTCATATTTAGGGGAAATTATTAAATAATCCCAGAACACCACATTGGTCATACTCCAAGCCAATCACCAATTACTTAACCCCATGTTGTTTCTCCATTCCCAACATAAATCATGGGCCCCTATCCCTCTCTACCAATTAAAGTCTTATAGAGCACCACGTGTCCATATTCTGAAAATACTGAATAATCACTTCTTATTTGGTTGGTTAGCACATTTATTAGTGTCGCATTATTCTAAGTTTTCCCAAATGTATTCACACTTTGTTTGGATTGAGGGGTTTAATAAGAAGAAAAAAAATTAATAAACTGAATGAAATAATGAGATGTAAATGGAAGAGATATTGTGGAATGACAAACCTCTTCAAGTTTTGTTTTTTACAAAAAATAGTGAGATTTTTAGTGAGAAACTAAAATTACTTTTTACAAAAAGATTATAATATTTAAACTTTTTCTCTAAATATAAAGTAAATAAAATAAAAAGACATATATATATATATATATATATAATCTTTTAATCATTATTAATCAAGTGAGAAAACATAATAATTTCTTTTCATTGCCCACTTCATAATCCAATAGTTGGCAAACAATTATAGAAGTACTATCATGATAGAGGGAAAGACTATGGTATGTGCCTTATAATTAAAGAGGAAAATTATATAATTTCATATTTTTTAATTCATAACTATAAAAATAAAAAAATAAAAAAAAAAATTAAACAGCACATGAGACATAATCAAAGATCTCAGGAGTCATAACTAAGATAAGGTCATAATTAAAGAAGAAAATTGATTATAACTAAAAAAGAAAATAACATAACTTAAAGTGTGCATAGTAGAATTTTCCTGTGATTATATATGTGTATGTATTATTCTCAATCAATTAAATAATAAAAATAAGATTGATAAGTAATAGGAAAATGTTTGACACCCTCATAAATCTTCCACAATTCTACCCACAATAATGTAACTTGATAAGTGTCAATTTTTTATTGGTTAAACACTCAATGATATAAGACTTACCACCCTTGCCACATCATTATAAATGTATTTGTAAGTGCAAAATATTAAAAAAAAAATTTGATAAATAACCAAACTTTATTAAAAAAAAAAAAAAGCATCAAGAAGATGCAAAGAATACAAGAAACGGCCTCAAGAGCCCATCGAAACTAACAAATCAAATTCTCCACAAAATTTGTAAAAGCCAATACAACTAGATCCACTAAACCTGTCACCCAACTATACAGAACAGTAAGAAGGCGCCTCTCTAACCAAGTGATGGAATGAGTGACCCCATGAAACACCCGCTTGTTTCGCTCCAACCAAATCAGCCAAAGTAAATAGTGCAAGGCAAGAATCCAAGCCTTTCGACGCCTCTTCCCCACCCTCCCCCCGACCCAACTCTGCAAAACTGCAAACAAAGAACCCGGTTAAATCCAAACCAGGCCAAACATTGCCACCACAAGCATCTAAAGACGAGAAGAGACCGAACAATGAATAAGCAAATGGTCAACCGATTCCACAGCCTGACCGCACAAGCAACACCAATTCACCAAAATATGCCCACAACGAATCAAATTATCAATAGTCAAGATACGACCCAAACTCGCCGTGCACACAAAGAAGGCAACCTTGGATGGCGTACCTGGCAGCCAAACACTCTTCCACAGATAGACGAAGGTGCCATCAACAACACACTTATCCTCAACAAGCGCCCCATAGAACGAAGACACCGTGAAAATACCTTTGGCCCTAGGACAATCCCAAACCAAGGCATCATTATCCGCCTGTCCAAGATGCAGACCATATAAAAAACCAAGGAGGTCCACTAATTGATCTAGCTCCCAGTATTGGACAAGACGACGCAGCTGCACCTTCCACACCCTCAACTGCCCCTCCCCACCCCGCACAGCACTCACCAACACCTTAGAATTCACAGCAATAGCAAATATCAAAGGAAAGCGAAACTTTAAAGATAAGTCACCACACCACCTATCCCGCCAAAATTGAACTCTATCCCCCACACCAATTTTGAACCTCACGTACTGCCAAAATGCTTCCCAACCCAACCAAATCCCTTTCCATAACCCGGAACCATGAGAATGACCCACCCGTCCCGAGCACCACGCCCCCTAACCACACCAAACTTAGCAACCACCACCTGCCTCCAAAGCCACTCCATCTCATCCACAAAACGCCACAGCCACTTCCCTACAAAGCCAAATTAAACAAGACCAACCTCCGAACCCCCAATCCCCCTTGCTCCTTAGACCGACAAATCCGATCCCAAGACACCAAATGATAATGACCACTCTCACCCCCATCACCCCACAAAAAGTCCCTTTGCAATTTCTTAATCCGCCTTGCTACAGAGACCGGGATCACATGAACAGACATAAAATAGGTTGGGATACTCGACAGAACACTTTTAATCAATGTAAGCCGCCCTCCTTTCAACAAATACTGACGTTGCCACCCTGCCAACCGATGATGCACCCGATCCACCACTCCTTCCCAAATCCCTATCGCTTTAAATGAAGCCCCCAAAGGCAAGCCCAAATATGTGACAGGTAACGATACCACTTTACACCCCAAAATGGCTACCAAAATCGAAGACCTCGCTACTTGCTCCACTAGAATCAATTCTAATTTTGCTAAATTAACCCGAAGCCCGGACACTGCTTCAAAACACAACAACACGCGTCTCAAATGCCCAATCTGGGCCTCCTCCACATCACAAAAAATAAGTGCATCATCTGCATAAAACAAATGAGACACCATCGCATTCCCCAGAGCCACTCCTACCTCAAATCCATTCAGCAAACCTGCTTGCACCGCCCTAGCCAACAAACTCCCCAAAGCTTCCATAACCAGAATAAACAACAGAGGAGATAAAGGATCACCCTGTCGCAGCCCGCGATGAGTCGGGAAAAATCCTGCCGGGGAGCCATTAACCAAAACTAACATTTGCACAGTAGAAATGCAAAACAAAATCCAATGCCGCCACTTCGCCCCAAATTGCATCCTCTCCAATAAATACATCAAAAATTCCCAATTCACATTATCGTAGGCCTTCTCAATATCTAATTTACAAATAATCCCCTCATTCTCTTGACGTAACCGCGAATCCACACATTCATTCGCCACCAGAACCGCATCTAAAATTTGCCTACCCCCCACAAAAGCATTCTGGGATTCCGATACCACCCCTACCAACACCTCGCGCAAACGATTCGCCAAAACTTTAGCCAACACCTCATACACACTCCCTAGAAGACTAATAGGCCGGAAATCTCTAATGTCCTCCCCCCCCTTCTTGGAAATCAAGGCAAGAAATGCAGCATTAAGACTTTTTTCAAATTCGACTGACTGATGAAACTGCTTAAACATAGCCATCACCTCCAACTTCACCACCCCCAACAGTGTTGAAAAAATGAAATAGTGAACCCATCCGGACCAGGTGCCTTTTCTCTAGGCATACTTTGCAAAGCCTTAAACACTTCCTCTTCTATAAATGGCCTTTCTAGAGAACTACATTCTTCATTTGAAATAACATCAAAACTTACCCCATCCAAGCCCAGACGCCACTCCTTCCCTACACACCGAAATAAATGATCATAAAAACCTACAATACTTGCCTTGACCTCTTCTGAGGATGAAAACTCCACCCCATTTACTCAAATCCAACCAATTTGATTAACCCGCTGGTGAGCATTCACCATATGATGGAAAAACTTAGTGTTACGGTCACCATCCTTCAACCACAGACATCTAGACTTCTGGCGGAAACTAATCTCCTCCATGTGTGCAATGTGACCAAATTCCTGCCGAACGTCCTCCCAGAGAACCACATCAACCTCAGACAACACCTCACCACCTTGTTTCTCCTCCAACGCCTGCAAAGCTTCTAAGGCTCTAGCCTTTTGCCCCTCTAATTCCCCAAAACCTCCCTATTCCCTCTCTTCAAATCTAACTTAAGGAGTTTTAATTTTTTCGCTAACCGTGAACTAGGCACTCCTGCCACATTGTAAGTCACCCACCAGCCTTTAACCATCTCCACAAAGCCCTCAGATTGTAACCACATGTTCTCAAACCAAAAAGGTGACGGACCACTTCTAATACCCCCACTATCCAACAATATTGGCCAATGATCTGAAGTTGGACGTTGTAATCGCCGTTGAGTTGCCTGAAAGAAATGCTCCTCCCAATCCCCTGTGACCAGAAATCTATCAACATGAGACATAGCTCTACCCCCGGATCAAGTGAAACCACCTGTAGAGACCCTAATTTTTTGTAATTACACTTGAAACCTTGAGCCTTAGGTTAATAGCATTTTAGCCCTAGTTCCGTAAAAGACTGCATAAGGACCCAAGTAAAGAATAATTTCTCCGTGTGTTACCATAATTAAATCATAGAACACCACTTTATGATTGGAACTATCCTAAAACTTGGTTTTATTTATTTTACCTCATAATTTCTAAATTAATTCACACATTTTATTTTTATTTTTTGTTGTTCTTTCAGTTATTATTTATTTGAATAGAATACTATTGTTTATTTGAATATATACATAGTTTATATATATATATATAATATGTTGGTGGAAAAGTTGGTTGGATAACAACAAACAAAAAATATAAATAAAATAAAAAAACAAATATCTAGATATTTAGTTCCCTTAGTCATTAAGCTACCCTTATACTCTATAAATTGAGATCTTGTCCCAAATCCACTCCCACGTTTTTCAATAGCCCAAGGACAGGGTGAGAGAGGGAGAGTTGGCTTAAGAGAAGTAGAGAAGTAAGAAAAAAAAAAGGAGAAAAAGAAGGAATCAAAGGTGGTTCAAGAAGGTGGAGGTAAGAACATACCTCTCCCTTATTTTCTCCAATCCTTTCATCATCTCATTCTATTGTCTAGTATGCCTCTTGTGTTACAAATTAATGGTAAATAGAGTTTTTGGTGTGTGTGGTGTGGGTATGATATAGTGTCATTGTCTTGCAAATTTGTGAAATTAGGCACTGCTGCAACTTCTCTAATTTAAAAGAAATATCAAATTATCTAATTCTCAAATCTGAATTTATTGTAGGATATTTTGTGTGTTTAGAGCTTGTGATAATTTTATTAGCTTCTAATTATGTGTTTTTAGGGCTTGGATAATTTGTTGAAAAATCTGGTCCTGAGTCTCTGAAAACCAGTCCACTTTTAGCAATTTTATAAAATTCTAGAAACATCATCTCGTATTGGTTCTTCTGTAAAAATTTAGAACTCTAAGTCCTCTTTCCAACAGATTTTATTTGAGTGAAAACCATCAGGTAGATTGAGAGAAAAGCTAGTTTTCCCAAAGAGTGACAAATCTGGACAGGTTTTCGAATATAGTTTGTAGATGAATTTTTGGAGGGGCTGTGCAACTTCTGAAAATTGGAACTAAAACTAGACAGATTGAATATTGTTTCTATGCAATTTCAGCCCCTAATTTGACCTAGAAGTATTTTTACCAAAGCGTTCTTGTTAGCCCTGCAGAACCGAATAGTGCTGGAAATTGTGTTCTATTATGTTGTTTGTCCCTAAATGTTTCAAAGCATTTCTAATGTTGTTTTCTTACCTTACTATACTTATGTATGATGATCATGGACTATATTTCCTCTCGTATGTTTTTCTCATACTCTTTTATATGACCGAATTACCGAATGTGACTAACTTACTTAGCAAAAGATCTAACAAACGGGAAATGATAAGGGGTTGGCAATGGGTGACGTTCATCTTAGTGTTTTAGAACAATTTTATACACATGAATTATGATGGGATTAATACCAAATGAGTTAAGTCTTGTGTAAGCGTTTTAAGCGAGCCCCTAGGTTGACACGGACGTATTCAGACTCTATGCGGTGGTTCCAGGGTGTAAACGAGCCCTTTGGTATGGTATGTGCAGGGTGTAAGCGAGCCCTAGGCACGATTTGGGGTGTAAGCGAGCCCACTTGTTTGGCCGTCCCTTTTGAGGTCCATCGATGTCGCTGACCGGTAAATAATCGGGAGGTGGGCATGGGTGGTAAGGTCTGCAAAGCAGCAAAAGGAGGAGTTCTAAGTAGTCTGGTGTTTAATCTTGTGGTTGGGTAGAAGGATCTCTTTGGGGGGTTCTAGATGCCTAGTCTAACTACTAATTCATAAAACCTTAATGTAAGTATGTTATGTTACCTGATTTGTTTTGTGTATGGTTGATTGATTGATAGAAGATATGGGGGTGTGTGTGTTTTTACTGGGCATTCCAAGCTCATGGCATGTCATGCCAGGTGAAGAAGTAGCTTACGACGGGGAAGGTTATCCCGAAGACAATCAAGATGAAGTTTTAGAGCCGTGGTTTACTTGAAAAATTTGGACTACTAGTTTGTTTTTGTTTTCTCTCTTCTTTTACCTTTTGGTTTGACAGTGTTTTGTAGACCTCTAATGGAACTCAAATCAGTTATCTATGTTATAACTCTGTTTATATGCGTATATTAAAATATTGTGGTTATCTCTTTTGTTTGAGTTGTACTTTATATATTTCTCTTGCGGTCTCAAATTTTGGGGCGTGACACCACCGCCTTGAAGTGGAAAATCTACCAAATCCATCTCATTAATGAAAGAAGAAAAACACCGCATTGGACCCCTCCCTCACGAAGCCCCCAATTTCTCCTCCAAACACCGAACTACATTGAAATCCCCACCCACACACCACGGGACCCCCCAGCGATAAGCAATAGTCTATAGCTCCTCCCAAAAGCTTGGTCTCTCTACTCCCCGAACTGGCCCATAAACCCCTGTGAAGGCCCATCTAAAATCATCCTCTACACATCGAAAGAGGCAAGACAAAGAAAAACCCCCCAATTCTACATCCTCCTTTACCACCACTCGTTGATCCCAACACAGAAGAACACCCCCAGCCGCCCCCAGTGCAGGGAGGAAATCCCAGGCCACAAATCTACCACCCCAAAGATCCCGAACTACCGCCTCCTCAATACAGTCCATCTTTGTTTCCTGAAGACAAACCACATCTGCCTGTGCACTTCTAGGGACAAATTTCACCAAAACCCGCTTCCCTTTGTCATTCAATCCTCGTACATTCCAAGACAAAAATTTTAACCGCATGATAACAATAATGGCTGATCACGTCCTCGTCTGGTACATCACATTCCACCTTCCTGAGACCGATCATAATTAACAGTACATTCCAACCTACGTAATTCCCTAGCATTTTTGTCATTACGTCTAGCCAAAGCCATCCCTTGCTGAAAAGGAACCTCACCTCTCCAAGATTCCTCTAATGCAGAAAATAGTCTCAAAGCTTCTTCTTCATGGCCCTCAAAAGAAATCCTCAGTAATTGGCTTACCTCATTAATTCGAGACAAAACCCAAGCAGAAACCTCCTCTGGCACCGGTATATTAACATCTGAACCAACAGTACCACTGTCAAGCTCAACCTCATCCGAACCAATCTCCTCATTCACACCAAACTCCACAGCTACCTCATCCGAACCTGCCCCAGACCTAACCACCATGGCCAACTCATCCATCATATGAGACCAACGATTTTCATCACCTACAGGTTGCTGCAGTTGCGATTCCGAAAGCTCAGCTGGACTAGGCCACTGCTCTGTCACCTCGTCAACATGCCGCTCCACACCCTCTAAAATTGAAGGAACACCAACAACACCACCAGACGACGGCGGTGGACCATTCGGCAGCCTCTAGGCATTACCCATCGAGTCACACACCACCGGCGAAGACCCGTCATCTGGTCTTGGATCTAACCCAGCTTTCAACGAAGAGAAAACCCGACTGAGAACTGGGTTTGCATGGTGTAGACGTCCCCGAACGCATCCCGGGGGAAAGGGAGTGCGAGTCCCCCCCGTTCTGGTTCGATATTGGGTCACTATAGTTCGAAGGACTCAAATGATCACAGTTCTTAATCTTGAACCAAAGAGTCCAAATCCAGCAAATCGGTTTTGAGAAAAAACAGATTTTTGAAAGAAGTGCCAAATATGGACTGCTTTGCCAGATAACAGAGTCGCCACCTAAATATTTTTTAAATGGGAAATTTAGGAAACCCTAACTCGGTGCCAAAGGCCACGTGTCCGTCATCACCAAAGTTGGCTCGGGAACTTGGGTACGATTAGGGAAGGTCACATCGTGAGCACCCCCGCTCGCCCGGTTAAAGACCGGCTTCTACTAACCATGATATCTGTTTTTGAAAACATTGTGAGTTCTTATTCCGGTTATTAGCCTAGGTTACTATGTGATGCGCACAGCATACAAGTATAGACTGAATCGCCTGAATTGGAACAAAACATTTCATGTTTGTTTGTTTGACAATGGTTTGATGGTGCTACCCGCAGGTAGGCTAAAATGCGGATTTGCCACCCTCGGGTGGGCTTAGAAAAACGTGATTTTGCCACTATCTAGTGGGCTTAAAACAAACAATCGATGAATTGTCCCAATTCAGATAACTCAACCTCCACCCACAGGCATTCAAGGCAGTTATATCACATAAGCAGTTAGCCTCATGGTAAGCCTGCTATCATGGCAACACTCACACGCATGCAAGGATGCTAAAGCATAAAACTCACCGAGTACTCCAAGCCAAAACAGAAACTACATTAGAAATCATGCATGATCCTAAGTACAGAAATGTCTAATGCAACACATGCAAAGATGCGAACTATAGCAGGCTCGGCTATTCTAAACATGGCATATGGAATGCTACAACTATCAAGTATTCAACTTGGATTTGAAATACAAATGCAGTTTGTATGATGCGCCGAGCCCGGTGCGTGCAAAACAGATGAATGATGCAAACATGCTGTCATACTGTATGCTAATTGAAATATGCCCTATATCTAACCATCATAAGCAGATAAATAAAAGGGAGAAAGAAATGGGGGTTGGAAGACATACATCACACACACCCACACTTATTACAACATTGCCCTCGCGCAGAGGGTCCGAATAGATATACAGTCCGAAATAAAAGAATAATACAGTCCGAAATAATACAAATTTCTAATTAATTAATGAATTAAATAAGAAAATAGTAAAATTGGCATGCAAGCCAGGGACTGCCTTGCTTCTGATATATGATGTATGTTGGGCTGCCTTGCGCGTAAATCCACTGGGATGCCCCAATTAGCCTCTGTTTGCACTTTTTCTCGAAATGCGCGCCAGATTCTAAAAAGCTGCTGATTCTTCCTTTTGCTGTAACAGAGAGCAGAAGAGGGGCATAGCAATGTATTTCACAAATATATGCATGCCTCGATCCTCGTGCCACCAATCACGCATATCGATGCATGATAGCCGAGGAGTCGGATTGCACAACTCAATATGGGGTGAATGCAGATGAATGCTACAACAAAAACCTAACCCCATCATGGGTAATCCGGAGTGTCGGTGACTTGGGAATTGAGACCCGTTCCGTCACTCGGAGTACGAAACGTGCCTCGTTTCCCGTGCCCGGGCTAACTCCTATCCCGAACACGATGCAAAATGCATGATATGCATGAATGCAACTAAAATACGATCCTAGCGTGCAATGCGGATGAAAATGAGATGCCTCGAAATGCGTGCTCGCGGGCACGCAGATCGAGGAAATGCATGAATGCAATGCAAATAGGCATGAATGCGCTCTAAAATATAATTTGGCATGCATAATGCTATGAAAATGAGATACCTCGAAATGCGTGCACACGGGCACGCAAACCGAGGCAATGGCATACTCGATGCAATGATGCTAAGATGAGATGTCTCGAAATGCATGCACACGGGCACGCAAACCGAGACGATGGTATACACGATGTGATGAGACTAAAATGAGATGTCTCGAAATGCGTGCACACGGGCACGCAAATCGAGGTGATGGCATGAACAGTGCAATATGGACTTACATTAATATGAGAGAGCCTCAGCCACACTCACATAAGAAGTCGATGGATGAAAATGAAGTGCCTCGAAATGCGTGCACACGGGCACGCAAACCGAGGCGATGATCCTAAAGCATGAAACAGCATTCGCAATGCAAATTGGGCTTACACTAACATGAGAGAGCCTCGGCCACACTCACATAAGAGGCCTAGAGATGAAAATGAAGTGCCTCGAAATGCGTGCACACGGGCACGCAAACCGAGGCAATGATAGAAAGGCATGAAAATGCAAAATCGGGCTTACACTAACATGAGAGGGCCTCAGCCGCACTCACATAAGACGCCGTCGGATAAAAAACAGAAGTGCCTCAAAATGCGTGCACACGGGCACGCAAACCGAGGCGATGGCATACGCAATGCAAATGACATGAAAAATGCAAATCGGGCTTACACTAACATGAGGGGGCCTCAGCCACACTCACATAAGAGGCCTAGAGATGAAAAATGAAGTGCCTCGAAATGCGTGCACACGGGCACGCAAACCGAGGCATGGCCCTAAGGCACAAAAATGGCATGCAAATGATATGTAAACATGCAAATAAAATTTCAGCACTAAGATGTGGGGGAAAACAGTCCCGAAACATGGCCAAAATACACCCGAAGCATGGAATGATCCCGAAATGCGATATTAGGCGCCCGAAATGGCCTATAGCTATGCAATGCATGCACAATATGGACATGGAATGAAAATACAGTATCAAGGCAGCCCCAAGACAAGCATTTTTCAGTCATAAAAAGGGGTAAACAGCAAGCACACATAGGATTAGGCAAGAATGCAAAAATGGCTCCGCAAGAGGGATATTGAAGTAAGTAATAAATGCAAAGCTCAAACAAGAAAATATCCTTCTACAACACTGAAGAGGGCCTAAAAATATGAACATTTACAGTAGATGACATCCCCCAAATCAGTATGAAAACATGCCAAGAATGCCATGCAAGAACTAGGATACTATAGGTTATAACATGAGGTACCCCAAACATTCATCAAACCAGCAAATACCCTTCATGAAATATGTCAAGAAGATCAAAATATGACTCTTTCTAGACCTGATGAAGGCCGAAAACAGAATCTAGATAGGCTTAACAAAGCATGCAAAAATGGGGGAAAAGAGGGGAACAATGAAGCAAGTGATATGTACAATGCCTAAACTGAAAAAAACAGTTCTACAACATTAAAGAGGGACCAAAAATATGCACATTTACAAGAGATTACATGCCCCAATTCAGTATGTAGATATGCTCAAAATAGCATGTAAAATATGAGCCAACAAAGGCTATAACATGAGGTATCAAAAGGATGCACCAAACAGCCTAAGACCCTTAACAAAACATGAAGAATGAGATATTTTAAGACTCTTTCCAAGCCTGATGAAGGCTCAAAAACAGAAGCATGATGAGCTAGCAAGGCATGCAAAAATAAGGGGGTATAAGAGGGTATAACATGAAGTATCAAAAGAAATCACCAAAAAACCTAAGACCCTTAACAAAACATGACAAGAAGGCCAAAATAAGCCTCTTTTCAGGCCTGATGAAGGCCGAAATCAGAAGCCAAATAAGCTTAAAGAGGCATGCAAAATGGGGCCAAAGAGAGGTATAAAGAGAGGCCATGCATGGAGGCCCCAAACAAGATTGATCCCTTCTACAATGTTTTAGAGGGACCTAAAATAAACTCAATCTCAGTTAATGGCATGCTCAAAATCAGATCACACATAGGCTAAACAAATCTTGCATATTTACGGTAAATTAGAAGAATTACAAAGCAAGTGCATGATAGAGAGGCCAAACATGATTGATCCCTTCTTCAATGTTGAAGAGGGGCTCAAAATAGGTCCACTCACAGTTTATATCAGGCTCGAAAATGGATCACTCATAGTCCAAACAAAGCATGCAAAATATTGGCATAAAGAGTGATATTGAAAGAGGTGCATGATAGAGATGCCAAACAAGGTTGAGCCCTTCTACAATGTTGTAGAGGGGCTCAAAATAGGCCTAAAACCAGTAGGGGTCAGAGCCCAAAACCACAAGAAAATAGGGTAAAGAAATGAAGCAAAAATATGTTAGAAAAAGGGAAATAGAGACTTACCCTTGAAGACAAGTCTTTGGATGCTTCTTGGCTTGAATTTGTTGTTTCTTAGCCTCTGGAAAAACTCCCTTTGCTGCTGGAATGGAAGTGATGATGGTGAGGCTTAGGGTTGATGAAGAAATGGGCTAGAGACTTGAAGGTTTTTCAAGGTTTTGGAGATGAAAATGGAGGCAAATGGCTAAGTGTTCTTGAGGAGAATTTTTCTAACCTTGGAGAAGATGATGGCCAGCCACTTAAATGGGCAAGAAAGGGGTGTAAAAGGGAGGGAAATGCACCCAAGCTTTCCCTCCCAAAATATCCCTCGGAGGCTAGGATATTTTGAAGAAACAGCCGGACAGCTGTAAAGTGCTCAAAAGGGGGAAGCAGGCCGGCCAGGTGTTTTTCTTGAAGATGGCCGGCCGGCCACCCCACTGGTCGGCCAGCCACTCCCCATGGCCGGCCGGCCATGGCCAAAAATGAAGTGAAGAATTACTGGCCGGCCACCATTTTTTGGTGTCCTCCCAGGTGTGTAGAACAAGACCCCATGGTTGGAATTTGGCAACTCTGAAACAGGAGACACAACATTGCATTTGAAAGAGAGGCTCAAAAATGAAAATCACAATTACTGGCCGACCACCACTTTTTAGGGTCCTCCCATGTCCCCTCATCACAAATATGTAGTCTCGGCTCGAAGAAAATACCCCTAGGGTGTTCAACATTAGCCCGGAAGTGAGAAAAACGGGCGCCGGAGGAGCGAAACTGGTTTTCTGAAACAATTGCTGGCCTCCCATCCTCCAGTGATCTTCTTGGTGCTAAAACAGAGGTACCTGCCAAAATTGAACAAAAACTAATGCAAAACGAAAGCTCGGGGACCAAAATCGCGCGGTTCGGGGTCCCGAAAATGGACTGCAGGCACCGAAAGTGGTGTTCGGCCACGGAGTGGGTATCAGAGGCCCCAGTGTCCCTCGTTATGATAAAACAGAGGTACTCGCCGAAAATGAACAAAAACCGATGCAAAATGAATGCTCGGGGCCCAAATCACGCAGTTCGGGGTCCCGAAAATGGGTTGTTGGGCATCGGGAGTGGTGTTCGACCACGAAGTGGGTATCTGAGACCTCAGTGTCCCTTGGTATGGAGTAAATGAGATGCATGCCAAAAACCGGAGAAATCGGAGATGGTTGGGCGGTCCCGAGCCGAGGCACACGGCCTGACGGCTCCGAAAATCGGGAACCGGGCTCCGAAATGGGCAAAATGGCCTACGGCCACGAAATGTAGCCTACGGCCACCGAGAGATAGCCTACAGGACCACTCCCTTCCCTCAGGAAAGAAAACAGAGAAAACTGAGCCTGGTTCGCAAACCGAGGCAAGGCACAGAAGAGAGTTCGGAAGTCCAGAGGTAGGGCGCACGGCCGCGACTCTGAGACTTCTGAACGAGCACAGTATGCAACATCACCAAGCGCTCAATCGGTGACGTCTGAGTCTTAAGGTCGGTCAAAAATAGGGTGTCTACACATGGGCTTCCACAGATTGAGCCACTTCATCCCTCCTTTGACTAAATAAGACACCTTGAGATGGCCCACTTCGAGTATCCCCTTGATGTTTAGCCCATTTCGGTTTGGGCAGACCCACATTCCTTATAGCTTGGACCTTAGCAAAGCCCAAATGTCCCCTTTGATTACCCCGATTTAAATCCTGATCCAGGCCCATGTGGGTCCGTTCAAATAAATAACCACGTCTACTCTTATCCCCATTTGTCGGCCCAAATCTCTGCAGATATTCATTGACCCCCAGATTTCTCCATTTTCCTCGAGCTAATTGCAACAAATCTCGGCCATCCTTATCCGTTTCCCCTCCTCTACCGTGCACTATCTCCAGCACCACCGGCTCCACCAAAGGTCCCTCATCCACCCAAACAGGTAAAGAAAACTGCCACAGACCCCATCGGATGACCACACGCGTCGGTGTGCCATGAGAGCTTCCAACTCGCAGCCGAACATAGCCTAGATCCACAGAGGATTCATCTGCTTCCACATAACCACCACACCGATCACCAATGGCACGGTAAACATCTTCTCCTCGAAGGTGGATGGGCACCCCCATCACCCGAATCCAAACACTCTTCGACGTCAAGGTTGTAGCTTTCGACGTACAAAGTGCTAAAGGCGACCACCATTCCAACTGGAGATCCCTTCCATCAGCAATCCACCGCCGTCGCAGTAACTCCTCTGCCTCACGTCTGCTTGACAAAACGAAGAGGAAGGCCTGGCTACCTAACGGACGCACTTCAACCTTTCCCGATGTCTTCCACCAACGTTTTACCCAATCAGACATTGCAGCAAAGCTCATCCCCTTGCCACCCATCTCTCCCACGCTACCAATAAACGACCTATCCAACACACGGAACCATTCCACCTCCATTGCACTCCGTACTAACCTAACCCCATCAGTCACTCCCTTCATGGTGGATAGCGATGGACAAGGTCTGGCTCCTTCCTTACCCTGCACTGGACCACCATTATGCAGCCCAAAACCTTCAAGGACCAGGGCCACTCCTTCCCACCCATCCCCAAAATCGAACATGGGAATGAAAACTTGCTCTCTTCTCTTCCCTGCCGTCACCACTATTTGAAAGGACGAACCACCACTTTCTTCGCTACGAACCCAAACAGCCACAGTCCTACTACCCCCAGTGAGTCGACCCAAAAACTGTAAGTTACCTGGATCTTGCGACACAACCCGCATTCGCGCCACCATCCAACGCACGTCATGACCATACACCACCACAGCCCGACGAAGTCCCGCACCCCTCTCTACAATCGACACACCGCGACATCCAGACGCTTCCACTGAAACCTCCTCAAACTCAAAAGATCGGTCACCAAGGAACAAAATCCGTCGGCGTGGGCCACATTCATTCAATGTCGGAAACATCCGCCGCTCAGTTCATAAAAATTGACTTTTTGATTGATGAAGGATTGAGTGGTTACTTCCCATGGTTACGTGGGTGGGCTCTGTCCTCCTTTCTTTCCTCCTTCCACGGTCACCCTCTTTCTTTCCCTCTCATTTTTGTGGTCTCACTGAAGATTTAAAGACAAAAAAATTTCAGTGGAATGGTGATATCACCTAATCAGTATTAACCTTTAATAATTTTTTTATTCTTACCATTTAGCTTTGTATGTATATATGGCAGTTGAAAAGTAAAAGTTGACCCTATGGCCCTGTTTGGTAGAGCTGTGGGAAAGTGCTTATAGCTTATGCCTAAACAACTTATAGCTTATAACTTTCAGTTTAAGCTGATTTCCAGCTTATTCTTAAAGCATCTCCTGCCTTACTCAAAGAATAAGTTAATTTCTGACTTCCAAAAAGCTATAAACTATAAGCTATAAGCTAAACCAAACACATCAAAATAGCTTAAATTAAGCTAAAAGCTGAAATAAGCTGTAATTAAGCTCTGCCAAACAGGCACTATGTAAGATTATTATTTATTTACTATGCCATTGATAACACCATTACACTAAATTTTTTACTCTATTAAAAAAAAAGTGTCTGTCATATCTTTCTCAAATATTTCAAGGAAACAAACAAAAAAAAAAAAAATGGAAAAAGAAGGGAACAAGGCGTCGGTAAAGCAATGACCATTCCCTGAAAAGAGGGCAATGTGATACATTCATATTACTTTAAAAGAAACAGTATACGTCCTCAAAGGTGTGTACTATAAAATAAAATGATATAATTTTATATTTTTTAAGTTATAATTAAAAAAGAAAAAAATGTCCTAACTAAATACAACATAACTAAAAAATTCATGAGTTATAACAAAAATAATATAATAATTAAAAAAAATGACATAGCTAAGGGTACATATAATACACCCTTTTTAAGATTGTGTATATTAGAATTTCCCTACTTTAAAATATTATAAGGTTTATTTTGTTAGTTATTATTAAAATTGGGTTAGGGAATAGAATGTGTATTATATATAAGTTATGAAATTGGCTGTTCAATATATATATAAGTTATGAAATTTGTAAAGTTAATTATCATAAATATAATAACATAATCATTTTCAGTGATAATTATAAAAAATAAATAAATAAATAAATCATAACCAAACTGAAATAAATATTGAGATAGTAAAATAAATATTGAGAGAGTGATTGAAAGAGAAAGAGCAAATAGGCTCTGTGTTTCAATTTATTAAGCCTTACGATGCTACTCCATTATATAGGAGGTTTATACAACCTGATGATGGTGTGTCTAGACAACATCATGAAAGCATACACTATAAACAAATAAAAGTAATAACCACCGAAAGCATACAACATAAACAAAGAAAAGGAGCCGAAAGCATATGAAATAAACAAAGAAAAGTAGCGTGATGCATATGGCATCTGATGAATATATTATTAACAATAAAAGTAGCTTGATTTTCAACACTCCCCCTCAAGCGACGTTGTAGATGTTAATCATTCCCAATTTGTCTGTCAGATCTTCGAAGTTAACTCGAGCAAGAGCTTTGGTGAGAATGTCAGCTTTTTGACAGTTTGTTGGAGTGTAGCTGACTTGAAAAACTCCTTCTTCAATCTTTTCCTTGATAAAGTGTCGATCTATCTCCACGTGTTTAGTGCGATCATGATGAACCGGATTCTTAGCGATACTGATGGCGGCTTGGTTGTCGCAGTATAAAACCATGGGATGCTCAGATGGAACCCGTAATTCTTCGAACAGTCTGTTCAACCAGATTCCCTCACAGATACCTAGGGCCATAGCACGAAATTCTGCCTCAGCACTACTACGGGCTACCACTGACTGTTTCTTGCTTCGCTATGTAACCGCGTTCCCCCAAACAAACGAACAATAGCCAGAGGTTGATCTTCGATCAGTCACTGAACCTGCCCAATCTGCGTCTGAAAAAATCTCAATTTTTCTATTTGTTGTTCTTTGGAAGAAGAGACCCTTTCCCGGTGTCTTTTTTAGGTACCTCAATATTCTGGTCACAGCAGTCATGTGTTTTTCGGTTGGATTGTTCATGAATTGACTGACCACACTAACAGAGAAGCCCATGTCTGGCCTTGTATGAGAAAGATAAATGAGTTTTCCCACAAGACGTTGATATCTCCCTTCATCACTTGGTGCACTACCATCACTTTCTTCTAGTTTGATAGTTGTGTCCATAGGAGTTTCTGCCGGCTTGCATCCTAGCATCCCTGTTTCATTCAGTAAGTCTAGAACGTATTTACGTTGTGAGACTACTATACCTTTCTTTGACCTAGCAATTTCCATTCCAAGAAAGTACTTAAGATTTCCAAGATCTTTAATCTCAAATTCCTTTGTTAGGAATGTTTTAAGTAAGCCAATTTCCACTTCATGATCACCTGTTAGAATTATGTCATCCACATAA